>JALIZH010020012.1:0-31828 GCA_030522465.1 Rhipicephalus appendiculatus
AGGAAGCTGGTTGAACACGTTAGAGCGTGCGAGAAACATTTTTTCGCTATTCGGACTGACGACTTAGTGAATGGTGAAATTGTGTCTTTGCAACGCGAGAAGCCAAAGTTGCGGGCTGGTGCTTTTCGCAGCTTGCTAGTTTTTAGATGCGAAGCGGCTTAGGGCGGAGTTCAATCCGGTGGTGGTGGTGTGCGTCCTGACCACCCTTACTGTGCATGCGCCTACTCTCTCTCCCACTCTCGTACTTTACGCAGGTGTTCGGTCGCCTTCTCTCCTCCTCCCCCGCGCTGCAGCCGCGCGGCTCTCATCCTTTCCTCGGGCTTTTACGCAGGCGTTCGGTTGCCTTCTCTCCTCTCCTCCCTCCGCGCTGCAGCTTGTAAACCCACTTCCTCCTCTCCCTCCCTCATTTCATATAAGCGCGTGCGCTCGGTCGAGGAATCTCGCTTTAATCGTGCGGTCGCTCCGTCGGTTCCCGGTCGCTGCAGTTGTCTCGAAAGCCTCGCTACCCTCGCGGCACACTCGCGTTGTCTCTCTGTAGCGGAAGCGGTAGCTCGACGCCGACGCTTGGCTTCGACGGCCGAGTGAACGTAAACGGAGACTTGGTGTGCACCCCCAGCTGCTTCGCATTCCCTTATGCTTCCCTTTAGTGGGAGATGGTGTAATTTTTTAGGTTCTTTCCAGCTTATTAAGTGCTTTGTATTGGTTCCTTCTTTGCCGTTATTAAATAAAGCATTTTTTTGGGGGCGAAGCTCCTTAAAGCGGCACCCGTTCGTCCCTCGTCGTAGTCGTAGTGCGTAACCAGTCTTACGCTTTGACCTCCAAGGTGGTGCCGGTGGGAGATTTCTCCTGTGCGTTGTTGAACAATAAAAAATTCGCAGCGTGCGCGTTAACTAAAAGCCGAATTCTTCTGTCTCTCATTCCCCATTAGCAGCCATTAGCATGTTCCAGTAGGAAACGTTAGTAGAAGTAGAAGTGTTAAAAGCCGACTTCTGCTGTCTCTCATTCCCAGTAGCAGCCATTGTTTACCTCCAAGGTAGTGCCTGGTGAGATTTCTCCTGTGCGTGATTAAACAATAAAAATTTTGTTCAAAACGCCGTTGATTGATGAAATAAACCAACGAAAGACGCCAGATGTTTTTCTAAAAGCAAAACGAAAAAGACGCCAGATGTTTCTAAAGCAAAACGAAAAGACGCCAGCTGCTTAACGAAAGACGTCAGGTGTTTTCTAAAGCAATGGTTTTATAATCAAAACCATATCGCGATACAGGTTTGTAGTTGACGATGCTCGTTGCCGTCGGTGTGTGCTCGTATGGATAAGGATGCCGCTGCAACCAGTGCAAGAACCACTTAGCTTACATTTCACCGACCGCAAAGCGGTCATAATGAAAGGACAACGGAAACCAGCAATAAAAGTTTGATAAAACATTTAATCAATCGTTTCACGTCATTTTTATCGGGCGAATTAACGGAAGAAATTTCACGGTTTAACCGATGATTACTTCCAGGAGCTTCGCCCAATCTCATCATCATTCACCTCGTGGATCTGCCGTCAATTTTTTATTTTCATTGACTGAATGTGGGAAGTAAGCTAATTTTTTTTCATTTTTATACTGCACTTCAGAGTTTGTTTTGTTTTTGCACTAGCCTGCTCCCTTCATGTACTGGCCTTGC
Source organism: Rhipicephalus appendiculatus (assembly GCA_030522465.1). Lineage (NCBI taxonomy): Eukaryota > Metazoa > Arthropoda > Arachnida > Ixodida > Ixodidae > Rhipicephalus > Rhipicephalus appendiculatus. The sequence goes on from JALIZH010020012.1 coordinate 1,671, forward strand.
AGAGAGTTTCCTTCGCTATTGAAATGTCGCGCATAGCTTTCTGTTTTCTCGGGTAATTTTTAAATAAAAGTTTTCCGCTCTTTCTCTTTCAATCGTGGCATTATTCCTTTGTTTTTTATGTAAATTAATGTCTGGTCAGTGTGATGTTCTCAAACCCGACCACTGAAATAAGCAATTATCAAGAAGTATGGATGCAGTGGACGTATGTGTTTCCTCAGCTCGACACGTTTTTGGGTATTTTTGCCCCATGTTACGTTTTTCGCGTTCTGAATAAATCGAAAGTGCAACAGAGCTCATGCTTGTGAGCGCATGTAATTATTTTCTCCAGATTAGTAAAACATGGCTTCGTTTAATTTAATCAAGCCTGCCCTGTGTAGTCTTCACCAAGAAATTTGTTGTCCGCCTCGGTGGAACAGTGGTCACGGTACTCGGCTGCTGACCCGAAGGTCGCGTGTTCGATCCCGGCCATGGCGATCGGATTTCGATGGAGGTGAAATGGTAGAGGCCCGTGTACTGTGCGATGTCAGTGCACGTTAAAGAACACCAGAAGGTCAAAATTTCCGGAGCCCTCCATTACGGCATCTCATAATCATATGGTGGTTTTGGGACATAAAACCCGAGATATTATTATTATTAAGAAATTCGGTGCATCACGCGGTGCAAACGTAGTCCGTCTAAACAGCCAAAGCAACCCACGTTGTGATTTGTGAAGGTGCCCGACGTGGGAGCAGCCAGCATCAGTCCCGGACTGATCCTCAGGACTACAATAAAGTTATTCATACCATACCATACCAGCGTGAAGTTTCGATCAGTATAACCGAGTGCCCTTGCGACACTGCACAATGTAAAGTGCGACACACTTTCGCTCGTGAAATGTCCACGTAACATGAAGTTGTCAAAGATACTCGTAGAACATGAACAGAACGTGGTTACAAACTCAGAGTCAAGGCTAGGTTAGACCCTAGTGATCAGTGTGCATTCACGCGGCACACGGACGTTACATTGCAAAAGCTTCGTCATTTCTGATTGCATTGTTTGCCGAAGCTCTGTGAGGTAGGATGCAGCGGAGTGAAGTTAGATTTTATAAAATGTAAACACAGGAATGTAGAGCTTTTCTTTTTTCTGTAATGCGTCCGTGTTAAACACCAGTGGCGTAGACGGTCTGCGCTGGTCGACGCTCGCTCAACGCTCGCTGTGAGACTTCAGTTTACGAGTTGGTGAGTTTTGAGTCTTGTGCAGTGTCACAAGTCTAAGTAAATATCCTGCGTCTGACTAAATACCCTTGTGCTCGCCTGCCCGAGGTAAGGAACCGCACTGGAACATGTACAGCGATCATTCTTGCGTCGGCACGACTGGATCCATCGCAACCTTGATATAAAAAAATACGCGAAAGTAAGTTTTTCACGCGCGTATGCTACGACCACATTGTATGTCAGGGTGAAGTATGAGTGGTAGTTGCATTATTGCGATTTGTTGCACGATAAACCATTGCCTCGAACCGGCACAGCATTCAGCCGAGCGCAGCGGTGCGCACGGATGTCCCCGCGCTGATCGCGGCGACCCTAGCGGCAGCTTCTGTCCCTGTATGAAACGGCGGGCGGAGCTTCGTGACCAGAAGAGCATCGAAGGACTCTGGTAGAACTAATATCCAATTTTAGCGAGTAATATATGGGGATTCGACTGTATATATCCTGCAGTGCTCTCCCCACTGTAACTATGCCCCACTGAAATGGTATGCGCAAATTTAAGAAACAGAAGTGTGCTGAGTGGATTAGAGAGCATACAGGAATAAGTAAATTAATAAGTCAGACCTACATTAGTTGTAATAAATCAGGGCAAGGTACCTGGGCCCGTAAGACGGTCATACATATAACAGGGAGGGCAGACTTCACAGGATTCCGGCTGCGTCGGCGGAACACCATGTGACGTGTTCACTGAAACGTCATTGGCTCAGCAGGCAGGTCCCGTGATCTGGCTAAACGATTACGTGACACGAGGCGTTCGCTGAAACCTTATTCCCTGGGTCCGCAGGTCCCGATCTGGCGCTGCCCAATCAAATGTAAGCACGCGTATTTCAAGTCTAGCGGTTGATTTACGACACTGCTTGATCTCGCAAGCAATTATCATGCATTCGCGCGCTGCGCTTATAAGCTTCACTGTCCGATAGGTTTCAAACTGGCAGAATTTTTTGTTGAATAATGGGGCGGAAACTGACATGCAGAATGCAATACTCTCGAGGATTCATGGGTTCCGTAACCAAGATTTTTATTTGAGCACTGACAAAATCATACGTGGCAGTCGATTACCTTCACCAGTTTCAGCTTATTAATAATTGAAGTACAACGCTTGGTACAAACAAGTGTGCAGACAAGGGTACCAAAATGAATGCCTGCAAACGGGACCCTTGATACGGTATAGTAGTCGTAGCACTTCTACTATTTTAAAGGTGTTGTTCACTGCTTGCGTTTACTCTTGCTTTCTTTCGGAAGGCAAGAATCATCAAAAACTTCAACCGTTTCAACAAGGGGGGGTGCACATAAGTGCGAAAACGAACTGGCAACATTTTGGTGGTTTTCTGATTTTTTGTTCTGTAAGCCACATCGAGCACTGAAGCCAGAGGCGTTCGATGCTTCCTGTAATGTAAAAAAAAAACTATTAAAATTTATTATCCTTGCGACCAACGAAAACTGCCAGTTGACAATTTTCTACTGTGCAACAATCAATGGGTTGCAGACAGTTGCAATGTACCTAAATAGACATTCTGAACGTACGCGTAAGCGTTAAGCAATGACATCTACTTTACAATTCAGCATATTACCGTTTAGAGGCATATTACCGTTTAACATGTGTATCGTATGAAGTTGAGATGTTTAACGTGACCAAAATATTGGTATGAACACGACGAACAGCGTAGGGGTGAGCTCCGTAATAAATTTCGTGGTGGGCAGCTTACGTGCGCCTTCTCAAGAGCTCGCGCAATACGTTGCGCTACACAATATTTTCACAACGATGTTGCTTGTTAAATTATTTGTGAAGTTTCACTCGGTCAATCGATATAGCGCTTCCTCTGTACTGCATGTTACACACTTTACACCTTTTCAGACGAAGCTTGTATTGACTGACCTGTCAAGCTGGTGGTGTTCCAGAAAAACCCACCGCCACGAAAAAAACACGTGACGCGCTCACCCAGAAACCTTCCTCACCCACAAATAGATACACTAAAGAAATATTAAATAAAACGAAATAAACGTTCTTTCTCGAGATGGAATTTGAACGCAGTTTCCTCTGGTTAGAAAGCGAGTGCCTTGACCACTAAGCGAAGCGCCCATGCTTGCCTACTGCGAACTGTGCTGAAGCACGCGAATGCTTGCTGCCGACGATGCGAAAAACACGCCAGGCCTGCGTGGGACATGCAGCACAATCATAGCGAAAATGGGAGGAGCGGCATTTCTAGAGCCCGCCGTAATCTCTCTCGGGGCGAGCATAGGGGTTCATAATAGTACACATGAAGGAAATCTTGCGCTAGGGTCTATAAGAAATGTAATGCATGTCGTTTCAGCCAGCATCGGAATCATGGCTGGTTGTTGTGGCTCGTGTGGCCTGCAACCGCTTTGTGGCAACATGAAGCTCTGCAAAACTTTAGCAGTCCAACTTCACCACCTTCACACCATTAGTCCCACCAATTCGAATCAGCTCAAATCAGCTCAACACCAAAGCCACGAGTGCGTTCGAAGCTAATAGTAGGGAGACTAGGCAATTCGATGTACTACCCATCATTTCCATAATGACTGAACGATCGCAGCGCCACGGTTCGCTCTAGTAAGTATTGTAGAAATCTTTATGGGTGGGACCACTACGAGTACAGTAGCAAGGTACTCACTACGCCATAAGTCATAATAAATTTAATAATAATAATGAGCGCACCATGAGCCTGGCATGTAAATGACATGGTAGATGTCATGTTATGATTTCCGTATTACCACTTGTCATTACGTTCGTCATACAATCACGTAACCTAATACCAGATTTGGTGGATATCAAGCTAACGAAATGGCCGCGAGCGCGCCGTGAGCGTGGCATGCAAGTCATGTCGCACATGAGATGTCATGATTTCCATATGACCCCTGGGGATTTATGTTCGTCATACAGTCACGTCACGCAATACCAAATTTGGTGTATATCAAGCTAGCGAAACGGCCGTCAGCGCGCCATGAGCGTGGCATGTAAATCATGTTGTACATGACATGCAGGTCATGATTTTCATATTACCACTTGTCATTTATGTTGACCATGTAGAAATGTCTGATCGTACTAATTTTCGGATATAACAAGTTAAGAGAACGGTCTGAGGAGCAGTATGACCATGGAGTGTAAATCATAGTTTTCATGACAAGTTAGTCATAATTTCCATGATATGACCATTCATTCATGTTCGTCATACAGTGATGCTATGCCATACCAATTTTGGTATAAATCCCATTAACAACACGGCCAGCAGAGCACAAAGTCGTAGGCGATAGATAGATAGATAGATAGATAGATAGATAGATAGATAGCTAGATAGATAGATAGATAGATAGATAGATAGATAGATAGATAGATAGATAGATAGATAGATAGATAGATAGATAGATAGATAGATAGATAGATAGATAGATACGCTCAAAGTTGCCGAAGTTCACTAAGAAATGATTTGCTTTTTAATCACCTAGCATCTCCTAGGTAAAGCTTAGCAACGATCTAGAAGCGACCTAGAAAGAACCTACATCATCTAGCTAAAACTTGAAAACAACCTAGAAGCAAGCAGATTAATCTTCAGAATTATCCCATCTCGCTGTTTCAAGTCTTGCACGGCCTAGTGCAAGCACTGGCTTTTTAGATGTGAAGCATCTTATGGCGAAGCTTAATCCGGTGGTGGTGGTGGTGGTGGTGGTGGTGGTGTGCCGCGTGCCCACCCTTACTGCGCATGCGCAAACTGTTAAAAAAAATAAAAATAAAAAACCTCCTCTCCCCCTCTCTCTCCTCTAGGCATCCCCTCCCCGCGGCAACCACACCCACACTGCGCATGCGCCTCCCTTCCGCTCTCCCCCTCTTACACTCCCCCCTCTCTCCATCCCCTGCCCGCGGCGTCTAACTCCCCCTGCGCATGCGCGTCCCCCCTCTCCCCTCTCCTACGCTCCCCCCCTCTCTCCTCTACGCATCCCTGCCCACAGCGTTCACACTCCCATTGCGCATGCGTGTCACCCCCTCTCTCTCCTCTCCTACGCTCCTCCCTCTCTCGCCTCGCGACGCCGACGCAGGCAGCGTCTGCTAGCGAGTTTCTTGGTTGAAAAAACCGACTGCTCGCGCTGCACAACCGTTCACTGGCCATCCCGTATATATAGCAATGGATCTTGACCTCCAAGGTGGTGCCGGTGGGAGATTTCTCCTGTGCGTTGTTGAACAATAAAAATTCGCAGCGTGCGCGTTAACTAAAAGCGGAGTGCGGGTCTCTGTGTCCAGTCGGAGTCTTCTGTCTCTCATTGCCCATTAGCAGCGATTGGCATGTTCCAGTAGGAAAAACTGCTCCATCACTGCCTGCTTTGCGCCTCCCCAGTTTTCTCTCCTGCGCAACGCTGCGATGAGCGCCAGCGTCAACGCCGCCGCCAGTGTAAGCGTTAGCGCCCGCTGCTTCACATCTACACATGGTTCCCTTTAGCGGGAGATGGTGTAATTTTTTTGTCTCTTGTTATTTCTACTTGTTTATTTCCCTCCTTTTTCCTTTCTCCTTCTTTCTTTTTCTTTCCTTTCTTGGTCTCACTCTCTGTCTCCATTTCGCGCTTGTTCCCACTTTCTTTTGATCTTTTTCTGTATTTGTTTCTTTCCCTTTCTTTCAATATGTATTTTAACACGAAAGTGTTTTATGCCGGGGTCCACCAAGACTTCAGTAACATATTTCCGTCACGGAAATGACGTCGAAAAAATACACATCAGCAGAAGACAAAGGAAAAAAGGTTCCGTCGACAAGAGTCGAACTTCCGACCTCTTCGTCCGCGCCAAGCAATGCCGGGCATGCTATCGAATGCGCCACGGTCACATAGGCTGAACGCTTTACAAATGTGCCTTTTATATCTACCACAGTCCTCTCACAGTGCTCTTGCTTAAGTGAAGTAAATGCATCATGGCTGTGAAAACCACGATTAGTTCCTTCAAAGCGTCGTTTCTACGCGTCCGTCCCATTCGGCGGGTTTCGTATAGGAAAAGTGCAATTTTGTCGACGCATTAACACACTGCCAGGTGGCGACGTTAGCCCCAGCGTCGGCCTCACTCATATCATCCATCCAAACCAAAAATAGCTCTGCGACGTGCGACTGCTTCGCGTGCAGTAGACGCTTCTAGTACACTCTATAGCGTGGCTGTAACTCCGCGTTCCTAACTTACGCTCGCCCCGCGAAAACTCGCAGCCGGCCAACGTGGAAGACACGACGCGCGTTGCGTTTCCCTCTGTTAGGGCAGTGGAGTTCAATAACTCTAACATGCCACGAATAGGCGACTTTAGCCCAAGTTCGGTGTCCACTCAGTCACACCCTTCTGGCTGTCACACCGCTTTCTCTGATTCCGCTCTCACCGTATTGCTGCCACAAGCATCTATGACCACAAGGGTTTTAGATGTGAAGCATCTTATGGCGAAGCTTAATCCGGTGGTGGTGGTGGTGTGCCATGTGCCCACCCTTACTGCGCATGCGCAAACAGTTAAAAAAAATAAAAATAAAAAACCTCCTCTCCCCCTCTCTCTCCTCTAGGCATCCCTCCCCGCGGCAACCACACCCACACTGCGCATGCGCCTCCCTTCCTCTCTCCCCTCTTACACTCCCCCCTCTCTCCATCCCTGCCCGCGGCGTCTAACTCCCCCCTGCGCATGCGCGTCCCCCCCTCTCTCTCCTCTCCTACGCTCCCCCCCCCTCTCTCCTCTACGCATCCCTGCCCACGGCGTTCACACTCCCCACTGCGCATGCGTGTCACCCCTCTCTCTCCTCTCCTACGCTCCTCCCTCTCTCGCCTCGCGACGCCGACGCAGGCAGCGTCTGCTAGCGAGTTTCTTGGTTGAAAAAACCGACTGCTCGCGCTGCACAACCGTTCACTGGCCACCCCGTATATATGGCAATGGATCTTGACCTCCAACGTGGTGCCGGTGGGAGATTTCTCCTGTGCGTTGTTGAACAATAAAAATTCGCAGCGTGCGCGTTAACTAAAAGCGGAGTGCGGGTCTCTGTGTCCAGTCGGAGTCTTCTGTCTCTCATTGCCCATTAGCAGCGATTGGCATGTTCTAATAGGAAAAACTGCTCCATCACTGCCTGCTTTGCGCCTCCCCAGTTTTCTCTCCTGCGCAACGCTGCGATGAGCGCCAGCGTCAACGCCGCCGCCAGTGTAAGCGTTAGCGCCCGCTGCTTCACATGTACACATGGTTCCCTTTAGCGGGAGATGGTGTAATTTTTAAAGACGATAGTCTTTCTTGGCATACTTGAACGCAAAAATTTTGGTCTTTCTGTCGGTCTGTCCGTAACCCGATTCAGCTACCCGGCCGAAGTGTAACCACTTTCTGAACGGCCAACCATCTTGAACTGGTGTATGCATTCCTACTTGTGAACATATTCGATCAAAAAGCAAATACTACGCATACCTGAGGCGCAACATTAATATGTAAGTGCCAAGTCGTGTGTTCTTTTATTAGAAAATACATAGCTATGCAATTCTAAAGACCTAGTGTTTTTTAGGCTGCGCTGAAAATGCCAGCCAGATGCGGCCAATTCAACGTAGAGTAGGCGCTGTCTGAAGCAAGGCAAAACATAGTAGTACGGCCGGCACAAGACTATCGTCTTTCGACGACATTTGCAGCGAAGCACGCAGATACGCGGCCAATTTTTTAATCATTGATCATGGACGTTAGTCGTCGGGATACAGATGTACCACCAAGCGTCAACGTGGATGCATCCACGTTAAACGGTGCTATAACTGTCAAACACCAATAGACATTGTGCAAGCTCTCTTATATCAATGTACAGAAAACATTCAACTACTTCTGTAAGGACACGTTTCACTTTCGTGTTATACCGATTCATATGACGGAGGCATCAGCCATGTTTTTCTATATTTTTGGTTCGTTTCTTTTTTCTCACTCGCTCTCCATTTCTCGCTTTGTTTCTCTTTCTTTTTATCTTTTGTCTCTTTCTATTTCTTTGTTTCGCTTTCTGCATTTCTTCCTATCTATTTCACACTTTCTCCTTCTTTATAAGCTATGCTTGTGGGGATCTGAGGCGCGCCCGAAGCCTTTGCGCGGGCTTTTCGCCTCTCGGCTGGTCACCCTCCTTTCCCGTGCTCTAGTGACGGCAAGTGGTGAAAGATGGCGCTGCGCGTCGTCTCGGGCCGTGAGAGTCTGCGAGACCGAGTAACGTGCGCGCCGGCAGCTCGCTCTCTCTCCTCGGGCAGCACACGGTAAGCACGTGTTTTCGTTCCCGTCCGCCGTCCCCTTTGGGAATCGCCGGACTGTAGCCTGCCTGGGTGCCTCGGCATCCTTGGCAGACGTGTTTACCTTTGTGCTAGCTCCGGTTCCGTACGATAAGCCAACGAGTAGTGCCTAGTGCTTTTGCGTGGTCGTACTACGCTGAGCCGCACTTGCCGGAGGCCCAAGCGTACGAGATTTGCCCTAGCTCTCGCGACCAGGCCCAGTGGTCATCGCGGGAGTGCGCAGCATAGCCGCGATGGAACTTTTTCCGAGCGGCGTGTCAAAGCTCGCCATTGCCAGCTGCGACGTGCTCATGGTTTTCCCATCGCTCCCCGCGCCCCGGGAGCGGACGTTGTACTGTATTTTGGGTGCCGCCAAAGGCAATAAAGTGTTTGTGTCTGTTGTTAGATCGAACACTGTGTTTTCGCCACGCGCGCTAAACGCTTCCCTAGTGGAGCGCGCGCGGAGCGGTGCGCTATACGTAAGCAGGCGACGGTATACGCGGCCCTGTGGCTCGCTAAGCCTGAACCCGCGGTAGTCTAGACTACGGTGAGTATCGAGGTTACCACATGCTTTACTCTCTTTCCTCGACATTTCCGCCCTCACCTTCACTTCCCTTTTATATAGGATACTATACAACGCTATACTATTTTCTGTGAGCCTGCCTGGACAGGAGAGTGATTGAGACGCTCTCCTTTGAATCGTGGATTTCAGGTTTCGAATCCCGACACCTCGTGAGGACGTTTTTTGGCAAAGATTTTCTCGCTTTCTCTTTCTTTCAATCTCTTTTTTTTTCCTCTCTTGCACTCTTTCTCTCACTGACTTACGACACGCCAAACAAATCGGCGCAATCCACCCAATTTCTGTGGCACATACCCGTTCGTGATGACGGTAGTTTTCGGGTCACGGCATTATGCTGATCTAGAGCAACTTCGCTGTTAACGAAATCGCGCAGCTTCCATGAACTGTGGAAATTTATGCTATGAGATACAGTGAGCCAGAAGCTGCCTGTGCCGCATGGTATGGTTTTGAGCCAAGCGTTAAGAGGTGGATGGACAGGCATTCGATCTCGCTCAACGAAATGTCACACGGCTATCCTCCAATGGATACCTGCACACTGTGGATTGGCAGGCAACGAGCTAGCCGATGCTGCAGCAAAAGCCGCTGTAGAGAACGGCACCGTTCATGTACAAATTCCACACTCGCAAGGTGACGTGAACGCTTTGATGACATCACTTATGCGAAGGGGCACAACAACCTACTGGTCTAACTCAGACCATTGGTACAGGCCCCTGCGGGGAAAAAAAACCATCGCATGACTTTTCGCCTCTCGGCTAAAATAAACCGAAACCACACTAGTTTACTACGCAGGATTCGACTGGGCGTCGCCTTCACTCGACGCTACGCGCACCTTATCGGTCGTGCGGACAGCCCGGACTGTAGCGCTGCCGTGTTGTTGAGACTTTTACGCATCTATTGTGCGATTGCCTCTATACGTGTCTCAACGAAATGCGCTCGCTTCAACGTTGACAGGCATCGGTGTGGCAACGCTAAGGGGAGATTGCTATTTTGTCAGCAATATGCGACAACACGAAATCAGCAACTACTATTAGGGCTGTGATAGATTTTCATAAGAGCACAGTACTGGACAGGATATTTTAGCAAAATCATTATATTGCGTGATTTTTACATGTACGCACAACTTTTTTTTCTCCCCATCGTCAACCCTTATCACTCTTTTTTCGCCCCTTCCCTTATCCCCTGTGCAGAGTAACAGGTTAGAGTTCACTAGCTCAGGCCAATCTGTCTTCCAATAAATTATCTCTCTCTCTTGACATCCTTGCGTAAATTCAGTAGTTTCTTGTATATTAGGCCAGGCATGTTGGCTGAACTGTGCTGTCTAAAGAGATAGCTTATGGTACAACATGACGTCGACCATCATGCTAGCGCGCACACTTCACTTTCATTCAAGCGTAACTTACGTTGCTCTTGATCAGCATATGCTAGGCAGCGTTCGCTGAATAATCACTGAGGGGCCGAGGTATATGCTAGGAAACAGCTTGTCGAGTCAGCTTACTGCTTACAAACACGCTTTTAAGCAGATAGCCAACACACCATCACAAGTTCACCATCACAAGTTCTGTTGCACAACCATCACCACAACTGCTGTTGTAATAGAGATTCTTACATTCTCTACTGTGTGTTTGGTTGCTGAATGTCGGTAATACTTTCCGTTTTTTTCTGCTTATGTAATGTCGACATTGAGATTGCCAAGTATAAAACACTATTTCCTTCCTTTCTTTTCTCCTTGCAAATTTGTGTTCTAAAGTTCTGAATTACTCCTTGGCTGTCCTGGGATATCTGCTGTAAACATTGAGGTACTGACCCGCATGGCACCACAAGTTAGGCGCAGCTATAACTTTTCCTCCCTGTAACTTATGCCACAGAGTAAGCTAAATGGACGCTTCGGAAAATTACTCTTGTAGCGAAGCTTTGGAACTATACAGTGGGTCGTCCTCTCCAGCGCCTTCTAGTGGGTCGCCCTCTTCGAACAGAAAGAGCAGCTCGTGCTGAGAGTCGGTCCCCGCCTTGGCTGTCGCTGTCGTGCATCGTCGCCGAGTGTCCGCCAATAAACGTCTTAACAATTTGGTGGAGAGTGCTGTGCCCTTAAAACAACTTCGGTCCGCATTCGATACCCTTGGAGCTCCGATCCCGTACCGTGCCATTTACCATGCCCCAAGACGCCGCTCAGCAAACGCTTCCTTCTGCGCCGACGCCATGTCCCGGTGTCCCCCGCATCCGCGACCCTCCTGTCTTCACCGGCGCGGATGGCCCCGACGTCGAGGACTGGCTCGCCATTTACGAATGCGTGAGCGTCCCCGATAAATGGGACGAGGCAGGCAAACTCAGCAACCTGGTTTTCTACCTCGCGGGTGTGGCCGGCATGTGGTACAACAACCACGCATCCGATTTGCCGACTTGGTCCGCTTTTAAGGCCGCCGTCGTCGACGCGTTCGGCCGTCCTGCCGTTCGTAAGCTGCAAGCCGAACAGCGTTTGCGTGAACGAACACAGCAGTCCGGCGAGTTCTTCACTAGCTACATCGAGGACATGCTTGACTTGTGCAAGAAAGTGGACGCGAGCATGTCGGAGTCTGACAGAATCACGCATGTTCTCAAAGGCATCGCACACAATGCCTTCACCATGCTCCTGGCCAAGAACCCTCGCACTGTGGCAGAGGTCATTACGCTGTGCCAAAGTTACGAGGAGCTGCGCCGGCAGCGCTTGATGCCCCGTCGACCGCCGTCACGCGACGCTGATCTCGCGGGCTTGTCGGCCGTTTATGACCACACCACCTTGCTCGCCGAAATCAAGTCATTCGTGCGTGAGGAAATTGCCCGCCAGGTCTCTTTCCTGGCTTTCGCTCCACCACAACATGTTGAACAGCCGTCGACTACACTTCCGCGTCCCCTCCGCCGAGCGATTCAGCAGGAAATCGCGGAGGTCATTCCTGAATACCACCAGCCGCCTCCAGTACCTGCGCCACTAAGCTACGCACAAGTTGTAGCCAGGCTGCACCCACCGATTCCTGTGGCTGGCCCGCTTAGTTACACCGAAGCCGTCGCCAGACCCCAGGCCTTCGACGCAACTGTGCCGCATACATGCGCTGACGTCGTCCACGTGCCCCGACGGCCGCCCACCATGCAGTCATATCAGCAGCCGCCTCGCCGATCGCGTTCTGCGACATGGATGGGACCCGCGAAGCAATGGCACACTTCCGACAACCGCCCCATGTGCTTTGCCTGCGGTTGCGCCGGTCACGTCGCACGCGTGCAACCTTCCCGCTGTCGTGCATCGTCGCCGAGTGTCTGCCAATAAACGTCTTAACACTCTCTCTAGTTCAATGATTAAAAAAGTGAATTAAAGGACCCCTCGCCAGGTGACCTAATTTGATTTAGACAGTGTAAGCTGTTGCACGTCTAATAAAGAACATTAGGCCGCGAGAATTTTTTTATCGGTCCATCAGAAGCTGAGAAAACAATGTTTTGAGGCGGCGCGAAACCATGAAATGAGGTGGCGAGCTTGAAACCCTTGCCGCTCACCCCGTGTGGTCTTGGCAAGCCAAATCCCTTTCTGCCTTCTTCGGCACTCGAGCGGGAGGATCACATGACGCACACGCATGAACATGTCATCCCCACACATGGTTACCAGCACATGACGTACCCGCAGCCCGAGCTCCCGAGACGCAAGCGGTGTTGTGTCGGCGTTCTCTGTGGTTCATCTCAGGAAGCTGTGCCGAATGCATGGTGTAAAAATATTTTAGGTGATGACTCTGCGGCCGGCGACGCATCCAGATTGTGTTCCCCGCCTAGGCTGTTTGCTTTTAGCGGAGGCAGGTGGCGCTAACATACGGTGGCTCACTGGGGAAAGGCGCAGATCCGCGCGGAGTAGATTATTGCTGCGGAGCCTCGCTTGTTTACCACGCTCCATATACATATGTGCATGGATGTCAATAAATTAATGCACGGGGATTTTACAGTAACGTAAATGATTTTCTAAATGTATATACTGCTTATTTCCCAGCAGTGGTTGCGCAAGATAAATGCACTTTAACGCGAGAGCGTTAAAGAGCTCGTTTCGCTGAATTTCTGTTGTCGGCGGCGTCGGCGATGTCCGCGTCAGCGTCATCGGTTGTTATCGAAAAAAGCAGGGTTGGCCGTGAGGGAAAATTCGAGGTAGTTGCAGTAAGAATAGCAAGTGGAGGACGTTTGCGGTTTGGCTTACCTTGTGGCAGTCTACCGAAAAGCAGACACGCTAGCGATTGAGAAGGCGATATTGTGTGTGCGTGCGTGCGTGCGTGCGCGCGCGCTTGTGTGCGTGTGTGTGTGTGTGCGTGCGTCTGTGCGTGTGTGTGTTCTGTTCACTGGTTATTATACAACATTTTTAAGGCGAAAGCTTTTAATGTCTCCTGCTCACGTCCATCCGTCCGTCCGCCTGTCCGTGTCCGTTCATCCGTCCGTCCGTGTCTTTCTGTCCGTCCAGTGTGTCCGTCTGTCCGACCATCCTTCCACGTCCGTCCGTCCGTCCGTGTCTGTCCGTCCATGTGTCCGTGTGTCCGTTCGTCCATCCGTGTCCACCCGTAAATCCATCCGTCTGACCCTCCGTCCGTCCGTCCGTCCGTCCAGCCGTTTTCAACCGTCCGTCCGTGTCAGTCCGTCCGTCCGTCCGTGTCCGTCTGTCCGACCGTCCGTCCATATACGTCTGTCCGTCCGTCCGTGTCCGTCCATCCGTGTGTCACTTTGTCCATCAGTCCGTTCGTGTCCGTCCGTGTCTGTCCGTCCGACCATGTCCATCCGTCCGTCCGTCCGTCCGTTCGTGTCTGTCCATCCGTTCACCCGTCCGTCCGTCCATATCTGTCCATCCGTCCGTCCGTCCGTGTCTGTCCGTCCATCCGTCCGTGTCCGTCCGTGTGTCCGTCCGACAAAACAAAAAGACATGGCATAGTCAGTCGAATGGCCATAAGCTTTCGTCGAACGCACTTTGGAATGTACAAAGTGCACTTCAATTTTTTGTTTCTAAGTCCTAATAAGAATAGATGAGGCAGCTCGAAAAGTGGCATCTGCATTTAAAACAAGAAACTACCTTTCCAGCTTCGCGACGAAATGAGTCGGTAGCGCATATGCCACTGGCACTATCAGTGTGGTGTTGAGAAGCATCCTGGAGGGGGGGCCGTCACTGCTGAAGTCAAAGCGCGGCCTCTCTCTTAGCGTGCATGTTGATTCAGCATCGCCATGCCCTGGCCACGCAGCTTCTACGCGCAATAAATTTGGCGTACTTTCAGTGGTCAAGTTAGACACTTCAGAGGCAGTTGAACCTTTTAGGCCCCCTCGCTTCCGTTAGGTCGCCAGTAGAGCCTGCCGTTTCCGCAGAGGTTTCCTGGTTTCTTTCAGCACAGTCAGGTATTGTGGACAGTCCAGGAAAATGCTACTCGCAGCATCCGAAGAGAACAGAGGGTTCTTTTTTTGGGTGTGCAACTGGACGTTTCTCTTGCATTCTGCATGCTATATTGAAGAGATCCCTTCTTTTGAAAAATGCTTCGCGCACACATGGTCAGTAGGCTCGAATACACTGTCTGCTCTTGGAATCACCCATCGCCACTTATCTAAGCGCTCTGGTTCCCGCGGAGCCTTGAAAAGTGACATACGCTCCGTACTAGTCAAATACCCCGACTTCCAATCCGGGACAAAACACATATTGCTCATTTCGACGTGCAGCTAGTGACAAGGCCGCTAGCGAGTACATGGCGTCCAATGCAGCGTCGAGGTATACGTTGTGGGCGGCCATATCCAGGAAAGCCCGCTTCAGCATCCAGAGCTCCTCGAACGCGATATCACCGTCCAGGGGGGCCGAAGTCAGGAGCCGGTGGGATCCGTCGGGCGAACATCGTGCAGCACATCTCCGCGCGGGGTCCGCGTGGCGTCCGGGCCGGGGTCCATCTCCGGGCACGGGATTGACTGGAGCGGAGCAGAGGCGTGCTGAGGAGGAGCTTTGCGTCGCTTGCACTGGGGGCATGACCGAATGTACTTGCGCACAAAGGTGTACATGCCTCGCCAATAAAACCTGGAGAAAAGTCGGGCGTATGCTTTGAAGACGCCTGCGTGTGCGCACTGCGGGTCAGCGTGGAAGGCTGAGGATATTTGAGCACGAAGATGGCGGGGGTATGACCAGTAACCACTTGTGGCCGTCAGACATGTAGTTCCGGCGATAAAAGAGGTCATCGCGGATCTCAAAGTGAGAAGCTTGACTGCGCAATGCTCGAGGAGCTGAAGGTAAAGTTGACGGGTCGGAAAGGAATCGCAGAAGGGCGCTGATCCAGGCGTCCTTGCGTTGCTCAGACGCCATGTCGCAGCCTGCTGGGAACGAAAGTATTTCTTCCATGGCAGATAGGCAGGCAGCGCCTTCGGTTGACACAGGCGAGAGTGATAGGGCGTCGGCGTCGTTGTGGCGGCGGCCAGACCTGTAGACAACACGCATGTCGAAGTCTTGCAACCGCAAAGCCCAGCGAGCTAATCGGCCAGAGGGGTCCATCAGCGTGGAGAGCCAACAAAGGGCATGGTGATCTGTAACTACGTCGAAGGGACGGCCATATAGGTAAGGTCTGAATTTACCAAGTGCCCAAATTATGGCCAGACATTCCTTCTCCGTAACAGAATAATTCTTCTCGGGCTTAGTTAGTGTACGGCTTGCGTATGCGACCACGTACTCGTGGAGCCCAGATTTGCGCTGCGCGAGCAGGGCGCCGATTCCAACACCGCTGGCGTCGGTGTGAACCTCAGTCGGAGCAGTAGGGTCGAAGTGACGCAGTATTGGTGGTGAGGTTAGCAGACAACGCAGCTCTTTGAAGGCATCGTCACAGGCGGGCGACCAAGCGTAAATTTTCGAGTCGCTCCGTAGGAGACGATTCAAGGGAGCGCTGATGGTCGCGAAATTCCGAATGAAGCGGCGAAAATAGAAACAGAGGCCAAGGAAGCTGCGCAGCCTCTTTTTTAGAGACGTAGGTCGAGGAAAATTGGCAACTGCCCAAAGCTTGGCGGTGTCGGGAACTATACCGTCTTTGGATACAACATGGCCGAGGATGGTGAGCTTACTTTGCACCGAATCGGCATTTCTTCAGCTTGAGCTGAAGGCCTGCGTTAGTGAGACACTGGAGTACTTCCTCGAGCCTGTAGAGATGCGTGGGAAAATCTGGTGAAAATATAACCACGTCAGCTAAGTAGCACAGGCACGTTTTCCACTTAAGACCCCGCAAAAGGTTGTCCAAAAGGTTGTCGAATGTTGCGGGCGCGTTGCAAAGACCAAAAGGCACGACACGGAATTCGAAAAGGCCATCAGGTGTGACGAAGGCCGTTTTAGGTCGGTCTTCAGGTGCCATGGGGACTTGCCAATAGCTGCTCCGTAAGTCTATAGAAGAGAAGAACTCCGCGCCTTGGAGGCAGTGAAGGGCATCGTTAATTCTCGGTAGAGGGTAAACGTATTCTGGAGTTATTAAAGACGATAGTCTTTCTTGGGATACTTAAACGGAGAAATTTTGGTCTGTCTGTCTGTCTGTCTGTCTGTATGTCTGTCTGTTTCTCTGTTTGTCGGCACGTCACACGATTCAGCCACCCGGCCAAAGTTTAACCACTTTCTGAGCGCCCAGCCATCTTGCACAAGTATTTTTTGTTCATACTTGTGAACATTGTCGATCAAAAAGCAAATGTTACGCATGTCTGAGGAGCAACGTCAATAAATAAGTAGTCTCTGGTATGTTTCTTTATAAGAAAATACATAGATACGTAATTATGAAGACGCCAGCGTTTCTTAGGTTGCGCTTCAAAAAGCGACGCAATGCACGAAAAAGCCCCTCGGCCGACGATATGTTGCTGCTGGGTTCTGCACAAGGTGATGTTTCTCGACAGCACTGCCAGATGGCGTCCATGTCTCACGCAGCGCCTCTTCTATATTATCAGGGCCAGCCAGATGCGGCCGATTCAACATAGAGAAAGCGCTGTCTGAGGCAAGGCAAAAACAGTGTAGTACGGCCGGCAGAAGACTATCGTCTTTCGACGACATTTGCGGCGAAGCACGCAGATACGCGGCCAATTTTTTTGTTAAGACGACGGTAATCAACACAGAAGCGAATCGACCCGTCCTTCTTCGTAACGAGAACGACTGGAAATGGTCTCACGCATGCGCACGACGCCTACAAATCCTAGGCAACCACCATGATTAACGAGAAGGACCGTCACATTTCTGACCTGCAGGACAAAGTCTGTACTCTAGAGAAACAGCTCGAACAGCAGCTGGACGATTCGCGCACAGATTTGTTCGAGGTCAAGACATCCTGGAGTGCGAGATGCAGGGGTTTCGGGGCTGCGGCTAGCCCAGAACCCCTCAGGAAGGAGACCAAGACAACAGCGGACACATCTTTACTGCATCGAGCCTTGGCCGCTACTATCCGTTGCCAGCAGCTGCTAAGCGCGAGCCATGCTCACGCCCGTGTTCATCGACCGTCTCTTCTTCTGTGAGGGCTGGCAGCCGCCGAGCGCTCCCATAACGTGCAATGAATCACAAAACATGAATCAGTAAAACAAATGCACTCAAAAGGCTCACAGGCACAGGGCAACGTGTTTCTAAATCACAGAACAGCGCTGCACACAAAGCTTTCAGAAAGCTCTGTGCACAAATTTCAGAATGCACCCCTGGGACCCCATACTGTAGCGCCACCTCTACTCGTGCGGCGAAAACTACTTGTGGCTCAAGGTTCTCGGCGAACACAATCTGCCCGCGCCCTCTCTTTAAGCTTAGAGGCGAGTTTCAGCACCTAACTTATTCTTACACCGCGGCCGAATGGGCCTTCGCCGATCACTTAGCTTTAGACCTATTACTGAGCATGAAAGGTGCCACTTTTTCTACGAACGCGAGAATAGCGGTGTGCCTCATGAACATTAAGTTAGACGCGAAAGAGCGAGAGAGAGAAATGTTTATTGTGGCAGAAAAGCTGAGATGCCCGCCTGAATCCATTTTCTGGCCTACTACTCAGCTTTAGGAAAAGAGAGGGGTGGGAAAGAAAGGAGGAGAAGGTGTTGATGATGATGAGGAGTAAGGTGGCGATGACGCAAAACATTGGAACTCCAAAAACAATTTACAGTCTCTTTTCTAGTTCGGTCTCGCGTAAAAGCTTGTTCAGCGCTTTCAGGATGCCGCGATAATGGAGAGGTGGTAATCCCAGCAGAACTTTTTCAGAAACTTGTTGCTCCGTAAATTTCAACAAGATGGTTGCCATCGAATTTCTTTGAGTGATATATCGCGAGCAGAAGCACCAGAATATGTTCCATAGTCCCAGGCCTCGCAATTCGGACTGTCTGTACGGCCGATAAGGTTCAGCTAACAACGAGTGAACGTCACGTCTATTCGTAATCGGTGCAGTAAGCTTGTACTACAGCTTTCATAGTTCGCGGTATTCTAACATGCATATCTGGGTTGAGTTCCTGAAGACGGTGGTGACGGTGACTTGGTAAAGACCAATATGCTGCAGCAGTCTCTTGAGGAGTGTGTACACAACGGCATTAGTATCTGGTTGTGCAAATGGTATGGACAATAATGTGGCGTTATTGTAGGTCATCTTTGCCTCCACATCGGCTTGCTCGTTTTCATGTAGGCCGGAGTGCCCTGGACTCCACTGATACCTTATACGATGGCCAGTTTTCATGGCTACATCATGTTAGACGGGGCAAGATAAATGAGGCTAATGCGGGCTGGAACGCGGTATAAAATTAGTTTCGTTGTAAGGGTGGCGTCTTCACGATGCTCAAAGCGCGAGAACACGAACGCATGCGAAACGGAGGTAGATTAGTCTCGATTCTCGCTGCGATTCGCAGTAAAAACTAAAAAGAGAAAACACGCACACATTCCTTTTGCGTGTTTCATTATTGCTCTCAAGTTTTATTCATCTATTCAAGCAACAAATTACACAAAATACACGTCGTGTCAAATAATTATCACAGTGTCGCGTGCTACTGCTGGCGACGTCAGAGCACACTCGTGTACGTAGAGGAGCGACGTCACAGCACTACTAACTACGTACGGCCATTCCATCGTGTACGCCATCCCCTCATTCTCTGGACGCGAGCTCGCGAGAAGAAGGGGAAGCAGCGTTCGACTTGAAGTTTGACCCATTTTCGCGGCGCGTAGCGTTGCAAATTTTGGCAGACAGGGTCGTGAACGCCCAGTGTATGCATTGCGGTCGTCAGCTCATAATTGTCGAACATGGAGACGGGTCCTTTAAGCTAAAGTACATGCGCTAGAGAGAGAGAGAAAACTTTATTAAAAACGAAAAATCAGTCACTCCCGTCAGGCATTGCCCGTCGCCCCTAGCCGTCGGCCGGAATCCCTTGAGACACGGCAGCAGCAAGGGCTTGACTGATGACGTCCTGCTGAACGTGGGCGGCAGGGCTGCGGAGCAGGGCCTCCCAGGATTCTAGAGTGTGTGTACCATCGTTCTGACTCGTACAGATCCACACCATGTGGACCAAAATTTGCTACCTCAACACAAAATTTGCACTGGGATCGGAAAACTTCTGGGTGCCACTTGCCGTAAAATACGGGGTTTGGAAAAACCCCGTCTGTAACTTTCGCCACATAACCTCCTCTTTCTTACTGAGCGATCTTTCCGCACCCGGGTATACTTCCCGATTCAATCTGTAGTGTGCTACGATTTCATGGTATGCGCGCATATCCTCACTACTTTTTGTAAGTTCGGTAACTTGGGAGGTTCCGGGGGTCGACCGGTAAGTGAGACCTCGGGCGACCGAATGAGCCTCCTCGTTCCCTCTAAACCTCGAGCAATTATGCACGGGAAATGCGGGAAATGTATTCGAACTTGCTATGCACCCACTACCTGGTCTTAAGGGAATACGCGCAGTAACGTGTGTGCCTTTTGTAATTGGTGGGCGGCTTTGAACCACAATGTCGTTATGATTTTCACATATTTTGACACCCGATGGCAATGTAAGCTTGTGTACGCGTGTACCACACAATATTACTGCGATATTACATGTTTTATTGTGACGTCTGTATACAGGACGCGTGTGTTTATTAAGCATGCAAGTTATTTTCACTGCATTTCCAAGCAGAGGAAGTTATTTTCAATGTAATCCCAAGCAGAAGCGTAGCTATGTGGTAGAACACCTGCTTGCCACGCAGACGGACTGGGTTCGATCCTCATTCGGACCCGTCAACTTTTATTATTTATTTTATTTGAATCTTTCTCGATTTTACGGTCACGCACACAAAGATGATTTTTCGCTCACAACCAACGACGCCGCCGACGCCGGAATTTCTGCGAAACGAGCTCTTTAACGCTATCGTGTTAAAACTGAATGCTTTGCCCCTGCCCAGGTTTCACATTAGTGGAGCTGAAACACCCATCCCTGCATGCTTCGCCATTGCAATGCCCAGGTGCGCTGTTGGCATCGCTGCATCAACTGTACACAACTGGCTATATAACACATGCGACTGTTCAATGTGTGTCCGGCCGTATAACATTTGTAAATATCTTTAGCGTCATTTCGTAACGTTTCACTCCGATAAAAAAATTATGCCACAGCCACATTCCCGCCGCATGCTTCGCATAACATCGATTCCCACGGAACGTGGGGATCCGCCGAAATTTTATTGTGATAGCAATTATATGAACCCTATCGGCTGGTTTTTCCTGTCGGCGTCACCGTCATGTCCCGTATATGTATATGTATGTATCTCCAAAATCAAGATGAGAGCCGACAAATGGAAACACGTAGTGGGTTAAGCAGGAAGAACAGAGGACGTGCCTCAGACAGGCTGGCCGACGTTTCGATAGGTGGACCTGAATTTTCTGCTCCTACAATAACGGCCACATCAAAATTCCAGCACTTAATTTATCCCTGGAATAATAAAATGTGTGAAACTCGAGCAATGGAAGTCGCACTCACGAGGCTGCGTTGTCAGACTCCACCGCTAAATTTATATTTACACAGAGCTGGTCTGGCAGCTTCCCCTCATTGTTCTTTTTGCGGAGTTCCTGAGACAACCAAGAATTTCCTCATTTCCTGTAATAGATAATCTTTTGCTTGCGCAAAAATACTTTAGGTGCCATTTTCCGCCTCCTTAGGTTAGATTTAAATGCGCAAAATGTACTTTCTTTTGGGGCTTTGGGTCTGGGCCACAGTGACGCGAACATTGCCGATGCACTGCAGGAGTTCGTTAAAGGTTCAAAGAGATTTAAGTGTTGAAATCAATCTTTGCTCCTCCTTTGTACTTTTCCAAACTTCTCCCACCTGCTTTTTTTGTTAATTTAAATTCGCCGCTTCCTTACTTTTCTCCACTTCATTATTATATTTCATTAATAATTTCTTCCCGTTGCATCCTTCTTTCTTTTAAATAGACCAAATTTAACCTTTTATTAAATAATTTTAAACTATCTGGTTCTTGGTCAATCCCCCAGCGTGGGTGTGCGCCACAGATTCAAGGCTCTACTCTACTCTACTCTTTGTCAAAGACGCCTTGCCATCCTTGGCGTGTTAGATTTTAGCGGGTTAGTACTGACGTCATCTCCTGTGGTGGCGCGTATCCGTGCTGGTGATTGCAGTCTGGAAAGAAAAAAATCTATAAAGCAGATGAGTGTAACCCCTGTCTCGTTTCAAGCAAGGTTTCAATGGCGCTAAAGAATCTCTTCTCGGAGGTAAGGGGAGCTGGAGTTGTAAAAATAGGGGTGGGGCAGGAAAGAAAGACAGAAAGGCGAGGAAGAAAAAAAAAGAAGACAAGGAAGGTAGGAGGGTACAACAAAGTCGTAGCCGCCACAAATATGAATGAATGAAAGACGAAGCATGAAACTTCGAAAACCGGCAGACGGGCTCCGCGTCCGGCTACCGCGAAGGTTTTCGACGATATGGCGTCTGCATATTTCAACCAACCGCCGATGAATGGGAAGACCAAAGGAAAGCAGTCACAAAAAAAGGGAGAAGCAGGCGGCGTACTTTGCGTCAGTGAGGCACCAGCTAAGATCCCTCTTTGTTTTCAAAACAGGAAAGCTTGTTTTGAAGTTACAGAGCGCCCGAAGGTCACTTCGCTCACTGCAGCGGCCCCGTTTGCGAAAGCAGCGCAATGTTCAAACACAGCGTAGTAACAACTGGGATAGATGTTGGCACTCGATACCTGTGCATGCGTTTCGTGCGTCCTTCTTTGTGTTGGAGTAGCGCGCTTCAAGTGTTGAACTGTGAACTTTGTTAGTTCGCGCTCGTCCTGTGTGTGTTCTTTTCGACCGTCCTTTGTGCTTAAGCAGCACGCTGCACGTTTCGATCTGCTTGCCGTTCAACGCGTGACATTCCAATTTGTTGCTATCGCATTCATTGCAGCGCCCTTACGGCGCAACTGAATTTTATTGCGATAGCAATTATATGAACACTCTCGGCTGATTTTCGCCGTCGGCGTCGCCGTCGCCGTCATGTCCCGTATATGTATATGTATCTATATATTTATAAAAGCCACAAAGAAAAATAATTCAGAAAAATGTTTCCGGCACGCGGCATCGAACGCGGGACCTCTCGCTCTGCAGCGTGCGGCGCTAACCGCTGAGCCACGAAAGCGCACGTCCTTCAACGCCCAAACGGCGAGCTATTTATATACAGCGAGTGTTCAGCGCGTTTTCAGCATTACCAGCGAGATGGCGCAAAGGGCGCGCTCGGCGGGGCCATAGCCATAACTCGGCGCCCCTCTCGTCGCGACGCCCGCGTTCATGCGCTCGCGCACTTTACCCCGTGGGGGGTTAAGTGCGCCCGTTCGCGCGCGTGCTTATCTCGAGGTGGGGGAAAATCGGGCTTTCGCCGGAACGATTGCGTTGTAGTTACCGAGCGCACGAAGGTCACTTCGCTCGCGGCAGTCCCCCCCCGTTTGCGAAAAGAACGCGCTTTTCAAACACAGCGCAGTAAAAACTGTGACGCTTGTTAGTTCGCGCTCGTCTGTATCTGTGAATATGTCTCGGGCGTCGTTTTTCTTCGAGCAGCGCGTCAAGTGTCGAACTGTGAACGTTGTTAGTTTTCTCCCGTCCTGTGCGTTTTGTTTTCATGCGTCATGTGTGCGCGAGCAGCGCGCTACACCTTTCGACCTGCTTGCCATTCGTCGGTTGACATTCCGATTTGTTGCTATCGCATTCATTGCTTCGCCTTGTGGCGAAACTGTGACTTTTTGTAACGCGAACCATTTCTTGGCGATCCAAAAGACAGAGAGAGATGGGGTGCGGAAAGGGAGGGAGGTTAACCGGAAAGCGCATATCTGGTTGGCTACCCTGCACTGGGGAAGGGGTAAGGGAAGACGGAAAAGTAAGCAAGAGAGGGATGAGGGAGGGATCCCTTTTTCCATTTGGGACATTCGTGATGACGTCAGCAGGCTGCTTGTCCCGAACATGTTCTCATGTCCTCTGACACTGCTTCGCGGAGAGTGCGTCAGGCGTGTCCACAGTGTGGACCCTTCTACCATCATTGGCATGCAACCTGAACAAGAAGTCTCCGGAGTTACCTGTGATTCCGTGCAACAGACGACTACACCTGATGTGCTGAGCAGCTCCATCGTCGACACATTAACCGTGTCAAAACGAGCGCAGCTTCTACGCCTACTCAACAAGTTCCGTCCCTCGTTCGATTGCCAGGAAGCTTCCCTCCGCCGCACGTCATCTGTAAGGGTACGTACTCACTAGCGGCAAAGACGCGCGCGACACGCCGCGTGCGGCAAGCGCGCTCGCAGCAGGCGCGTGCGCTTCCAGTTCCCATTCGCGTTTTACGCGGCACGGCAGCAATTCTTGAAGTCTTATAAAACTCGAGACTCCAAGTATCATTGCCTTGTTGCGTAAAACGCGAATGGAAACATGAACGCACGCGCCTGCCGCAAAAACGCGAGCGACACGCCGCGTGCTGTCGCGGCGTGTCGCTCGCGTTTTTGCCGCTAGTGAGTACCTACCCTAAGCCACCGCATCTACACGGGTACGAGTGCGCCACTGCGACAAAGACCGCACCGTGTGTCCGCCACAGAACGACAGGTTATCGACGACCAAGTTTCTGACATGCTCGAGCGCGGTGTCGTCCAGCCTTCGAATAGCCCCTGGGAATCTCCAGTTCTTGTCGAGAAAAACGATGGGTCGATTTGCGTCTTTGTTGATTACCGTCGTCCTAACAAGATCACGCGAAGAGACGTTTACCCTCTACCGAGAATTGACGATGCCCTTGACTGTCTCCAAGGCGCGGAGTTCTTCTCTTCTATCGACTTATGGAGCGGCTATTGGCAAGTTCCTACGGCACCTGACGGTCAACCTACAACGGCCTTCATCATACCTGATGACCTTTACGAATTCCATGTCATACCTTCGGTCTTTGGAACGCGCCCGCAACATTCGAGCGGATGATGGACTACCTTTTGCGGAGTCTTAACCCTTTGAGACGCTATGTACACAATTGTGTACATGACTTGTTTTTGGTCCTTGTATCAACTAGGGGCTAAGAGAGAGCGAGATACATTGAGCTTCGGATAGATTGAACCTTCGGCATAATAATTTGTCTTCGTTTAACTCCATTTCGCAGCGTGCTGTTGCGTATGATCGCATTGCTGAAGGCACTACCCCGTTCGACGAGTCGTTCGATGAGCCGCGTCCGGCGAGCTATGTTAAAAGTATACTTTTTTCTTTGCTCTAAATGGACATAACCAGAAACGATTTTCTACTATATTTGTAGCCCGAGATTTCATTCTACTTATGCCAAAATAGAGCATGAATGACTTCAGGATAAACAGATATTTAATTACAACTTAATTAGAATAAGTTGCTCTAACACACATAAATGAACATATCATGACATTATTTTTATTGCAATAGTATATTGAGTGCCTTGAAATAACGTTGTATTGTTTTGACCCATTTACAGACAGTTCTTCATAGGTGGCGTCTGAAAGCGTTAAGTGGAAAACGTGCCTGTGCTACTTAGAGGACGTGGTTATATTTTTACCAGATTTTCCCGCTCATCTCTGCAGGCTAGAGGAAGTACTCCAGTGCCTCACTGACGCAGGCCTTCAGCTCAACTTTAAGAAATGCCGCTTCGGAAAAAGGGATCCAAAGACTTACGTTGAATCTTTTCTATCTATCTATCTATCTATCTATCTATCTATCTATCTATCTATCTATCTATCTATCTATCTATCTATCTATCTATCTATCTATCTATCTATCTATCTATCTATCTATCTATCTATCTATCTCTTGGTGCTATTCTGGTCATCTCGTTATCTATATCACAAAACTACCATAGCGCCCCTACGAGTGCATTACCACACACACACAAAAAATCAGACTATTTCCACCTTAAGTGAAACCATTACGAACTTTAGGGCATTGATGCGCGTGTTCTTCCATTGCGCTTACCTTGAGTTTCTCTGATATTTCCTGTCATTTGTGTTCTTGTGTTTCTCTGCCATGTTGTGCTCTTCTCTGCTAATTTTTTGTGATAATCTTGTTTGTTTGACGATTATGTATTTACAGCTCTCGGTCCTGCTTTCCACCTCTAAGGGCTACTGTGATCTCCTTTCTGTTCTATGGCCTCCCAATGGCGTGTGCCGTGCGAATGTGGTGTCGTTTACGGAATTTAGTTGTGTGGTGATACCAGGGGCGTAGCCAGAAATTTTTTTTCGGAGGGGGGGCACCTCCTTGATTTTGTGGGGGGGGGACACCTCCATGAAATGGCCATTTTTCGCTGTGTGTGCCATGGCGAAAAAAAAATTTCGGGGGGGGAGGGGGGGCACGGGTGGGGCCCGGTGTGCCACTCCCTGGCTACGCCACTGCGTGATACATATATTGGACAGACAGGACCTTGTATTAATACTACACTAAAAGAACACAGCGTGTGAAAAATGTGGGAAATACTAATCTTGCCATGCCCTGTCGATCATGTTAGTGCTCCCGAGTTTTCTCGAACACTTAAATAGTTTATAAGCATTCGCATCAGATTAACAAAAAAGGGACTGAAGCGTAGCATTTTGTTTAAAACAAATGAAAAGTGTGTCAGCCAAGCTTCAGTTGATCTGTTCGACAAAAAATTTAGTTTTTTTGCGGCAGGTGTTTCCAAGATTTGAACGTTACGTAGACAAGATAGCGGTGGCAATCCATGTATCGTGTGCCTGCGTGTTGCTTATATTTATGCGTGAGCGAAATCAATCGTTAAATTGCGAGTCTGTGCGTGTTGTGCTTGTCGTTTCTTTTCTGTTCGAACAAGTTGATTTGTGTGCGCTTTTACAGTGAATGACGCCAGGACGGTTAGAACCAACTACTTGGACAAGACCAAAGAGACATTCGACACACCACTCGACAAGCAACTGAACTGAATTGTGTTGAACTGAAGTTACAATGAAGTATGCTGCTTTCTAGTGTTTTTTATACAGTATGCTGCTCCGTGCTTGGTGAGTCTAACTCCAGACGCTGTCGCTTTGCTCTTGCTTCACTGGTTCAGACTAATATACTAGACCTTCGCGACGCTGGTGTTCCAAACGTGCAGCCTCCTCGGCTAATGTGTGTCAAACGTGGGACCTCTGGGACAGCAACAAGAGGCGTGAGACGGGGACAGGTTGGTGTCTTGAACTGCTCCGCAGTTAATATTAAGAAGGTAACACACGGGCGGTAAACAGAAATTAAGACTTCTGGACAGACATTATTGAACTGTCAGGATAAACGCAACGATCACCACCGGGGTCGTATGTTTCAGCTTCTCTGGTTAAACATCTGTACGAAGTGCTTTGGCGGTGAGTATCGGAATTTTCTTCCTTTGCTTTGCTATATTTCCTGCGTCACTAACGCAATTCTGCGTGTTGGCAGGCAAGACCACTGTAAAAATAACCCCGTCACCTCTATTCGGAATATTGGTTCGTCTGTGTCGCGATCAGCTATGGTGATAGGAAATCCTATTAGCCTGATGAGTAGCGTGGCCAGTCTTTTGATTCATTTAATCGTCATGAAAACGAAAAAACGTGGACCACACAGTGGCAGTGCACAAACATTGCAGATATTATCACATCTATGAACCAACAGCCCTGTTCCATGCGGTTTCCCGCCGCTGCGTCGTGGAATGTCTGCCCCATATTTGCAAGAAATCAAGACGCTAATCAACTCAGATATTTTCCAGTTTTAATTTTGTAGTCTATCACGCGCCGGATTCATGCCGGCAGCCCAGCCAGGGCTCGAGCTTTGCAAGTGCTCCAGCCAGTCGACCAGGCCGGGCCCCGGACCTTTAGGCAAAGCGCGGGCTTTGTGTATTGGTCTATTCCATAACAATATGTTATACAACCTCGTCTACAGCTGGCTGACCGCTATCCTTCGCCTTTATATAATAAACTTGCACATCAAACAAATTCGGTTTGTCAAAATACTCTTCAATCTTACCTGTTTTAAGCTGTCGGTACAGAATAAGGCAATGAGCGTCACTATAAAGTACAGCCAATGTCTGCAAAGAATACTTGTCTGACTGGTCGCCATGGAGTTGATTATAATTATAACCCATATCAAAGATATCTCTAAGAGAAGGCGTTGGCCCTGGAAAACAGTGTGAACCGTTAAACTCATGAGGAAGATGTATTCCTGTGCCAATTATACCAATATTCTGGAAATGGGCGCCATAAATATGTCTGATTGAACGAAAAGTGTACAAAATAAAATAACAAATAACACGTGAAATATATAAAATTAAGGCAGCTTCGCACTAATGGTGCCAAGCCTGAACCTTGAAGGAAGTGCGGAGCGGTGGGCAGCCTTGTTTGTTTTTTTTCTTCGGTTTTCTCTTTATTTCCTCCTCTCCTTTTTTTGTATATTTTAATTTCTTCTGACTTTTCTCTCAATATTTCCATTCATATCTATTTTCTTCCTTTTTCTTCATTTTTCTCTCTCTCATTATTTCTCACTTGCTTCCCCTTTTTTTATGCTTTTAGACGTAGATTTGCCGCGTTACGCCAAACGGCGACCGCATACGACAGTCCGAGACCCTAAAGTGCTCCGCGCTTAAAACAGGGATGTTCGAAAAACAAACGTATAAAAATATAAAAGCAACAAGAGTACGTTGAAAAAAATGAAAGCAAAATTAAAGGGGCCCTGCAACACTCTTTGAGCATGGTCAGAAAACGCTGCCGATTGGTAGTCGAGGCTCCTGAGAACATGTGCGCCAAATATTAGAGCACAACATGCGGCCTGGAATTTACAATAAATTCTCAAAGTCAGCTGAAAATTGCTTTCTCTTCTCTCGACAAATGACGCTACAAGCTTGAAAATCACTCGTCACAGGCATTCTGTCAGCCATTGGATGATTTGAGCATGCCGCGCTCGGTCGTTACTGGGGTCCACGCGTGCGCGCGCGATCACCCCTAAAAAGCCGCGTATTCGAAGAAAAAAAAGTGCTCAAGGTCACGAGGCACGCGTGATGTATTTTCTTTCCCCGTGCCATCCCTCCCTGCTTAGCTTTTGGCGCTTTCGTTGGGGCGAGAGAAGAGAGGTTGCAATTGCGGCGTGCGACACATCATTGTAACTCCGTTCGTACTGGATGGGTTCTAAAAGTTTTTGCGGTGGTGAATTCGCGAGGCAATAATCTCCTTAGTAAATGCATTCCATGGCTACTTGAAGAGGTGTTGCAAGGCCCCTTTAATTTGTCAAGGTCACAAGATCTTTATTTTAAGAAGGGTTACGCATTTCATATAATTTCAAGGCGGGGCACAGTAGCTCTCGTACAGAGTTATGAAGGAGGCTTCCGTGATAGATGTCGTGTAAACAGAATGCGTGAGGAGGGAGGAAAAAGTGCGAGAGTTCAAATTTATTTCCTAGTCATTTAATGAGTGTTGCAAGCATAAATGAGAGAAGCTTAGTTTTATAATGAACAACTGCGTCTAGTGTTGCGAGATCTGTCGGTAATGTGTTCTAAATTTGTGATGCAACATGTCAGAAAGAAATTAGCCAATATTTAGTGCAAGCTGGCAGGAATAGAGTTACTGAGGTTACTGTGATGTTCCCGATTTTTTTTAGATACTTACAATCATTTGTGTGTAATTTTTTAAAGCAAGAAAATAACAAGAAACATGTTAGTGAATTCATTCTTTCACAGGAATAATATTAGGCATTGGGTAAGCGAGTGTGACCAAGTCATTTCTTTTTTTGATAGACGGTAGCTTTCACACAGCTTTGTGCAGCATTCGGGGACATTAAATGGTGGGGTACCTGAGCCCGTATATGGTACTGGCGTACGTAATAGCTACATGTACGCATAAAACTGATATAGAGGATACGATATGTGTGCAACGAAAAGATCTGGAATGTTTTGTAAAGTGTTGAAATTTTATTGTAGGTAAAAAGTGTTTTCCTGTGAGACGTTCACGCCGTTGCATTTCACTGTGTTTTCACGTCTATTTAACACTTTGCAAAAGGCAGCTGTTAAAGTATACATAGTTTTCACGTTTTATGACAGACAGGTTCTCTGCGCTCGGTACCTCAATAATACGGCCACTTGCGCAAACGAATGTTCCGATTTGGAAAGCACCGATACTTAGCACGTTGAAGCAGAGCCATCAAGAGGCAAATACCTCTTGAACAATGCTACTGCTAATGATAAAATCATTCAGTTTGAAGGTAATCATGAATGCTTCGACAATGATGATCAACGACAATAAAGATGATAACGAACACGTTCACGTAAGGCTGTGGGCAAGCAAATGGGCCTAGAATGGTGACAATGATGGTGATGATGAAAGCGTTGAACATGAGGAAAGAGGCGTTGATGATGGCGATACTGAACGATGATAATGAAAGTGCTGAATCACAACCGTCAGCAAGCGCCCGCCTGAACGTTCAGGGTGGTGATAATGATATTAATGACGAACGCGTTGAAGTGACGATAAAGACGGTGACTTTGGTATGTCGTGATGATGACGATAATGATTAATGCGTTGGAGCATTGGTGTCGGCAAACTAAGTTCCTATGAACAGTGAAGTGCAACTGGGGGCCGTATTCACAAAACTCACTTACGATCAAATTTTCACGCAAGAGACATTTTGTCGTGTAAGTCGATTCACTGAGCGAAAAACAACGTCGTAAG
>JALIZH010020013.1:0-50004 GCA_030522465.1 Rhipicephalus appendiculatus
GGTGGATAAAACCGGATGCCGTCGAGAGCCTTTGTTTGCAAACAGTGAAAGGGTCATATGTGGAAGCTATTACGAGCGCAATGACTTGTTCCTCAGTCACGTCGGCTGTGTTAGCTTTACTAGATCGGCTGAAATCAGAATCACCCTCCCGGTAGACTTCAACAATAGACATGTTCTAACCCGTTGAAGCTAATACTCTGCCGCGTCAACGTACACCGCGACCTCAGAGTGTTCGAATCTCCTCTGCATAACCCTTGCCCTTTCTTCCCGCCTTTTCTTGAGGTTCGGGACAAATGTGAGAATTTTTAAATAATGCTCTACGAATTAGTGATCATACATGCAGCGCTTGCTCTAACAATACCTTAGATAACATAAACTCCATGCACGATCAAGTTAACGAAAAGCACGAAACAGCTATATAAATATGATATAATGCAAGAATACCATATTTTCTATCACCGCTTCAGCGTGACTCCTACCGCGGTGAAGTGCCACTTTTGAGAAAAAAAGTGCGTTTTGCGAAGTTCCCGCGTTGTTCTGCATCAGTACTGTGCTATACTGTGCAATACATTGCATCCGCAAGGCGCGTTACTACTGCTTGTTTCACTGAAGATGCAACTTACGAAGACAAGGGCTCAAGAAATAAGTAGAGTGATTTGCGTGTGTACAAATCGGTGACGAAACGCCCGTCACAGACACAAATTAGCCAGTTCTAACAGCGCCTTCATTGGGTCTTTGCGAACACGCAATCACACACGCACCACTTGTAACTCTATCGTTTAAAAATGGTGCGTAGCTTCAAGGAGTGACATATTACTCTTGAAAACACCTAAGTAATAGCTTAGACTGAGAAAATACATAATTGACGAGCGCATAACACCGTAGACAATGCAGGAATCCTAAGGCGAGAGCTCCCAGCGCCCTACGAAAACGTTTCCAGGGCCCAGCACCTGAGGGCAGCACAGCAACGTGAATAAGGTGGATCGGGCTTTTGATGATAAACATAATCGCACTCTATATAATCATGCACCATTTGTTGCTCAGTTGCGCATAAATGGAGCCAAAAAATAAAGGAATCTTGGGTGTAGTCAAATGGAGGTAGCGATCTACAACGGAGAGCCCTAACGCGCCACGCTGTTCGTTTTTTCTTTTTTCCCCCCCCGTCGTTTCATCGTAACCCTATTGATAACTTGCAGCATAAACTGGTTAGCTAATCAGACGACGCTGAAAGTACATAGAAAAGTTCGGTGCATTTGTTCTTCGAAATAATAACATATGCAACTGCGTCGTTGCATATTGATTTTAAAATGTCAACATTCATTTTAAATGCTTGAAGATACCACTCACCTAATAAGTCATATGGAACACATTCACCATTCTTGCAAAGTCCTGGCCTTCCTTCACGCTGCCCTCTGTGATCGATCGGCTGTAAATAGTTCCGTTAGTAGAATTGAGAATTCATGCCCGCCCGAGTAATTTTAAGTAGGCTAATACATTTTTTTTTTTTAGATTTAGGAGCGCGTTAAAGATCCCCAGACGGGTGAACTTCGGGGAGCCCTCAGCAACGGCATCCGTCATAACCATATTGTTGTTTTGACTCGTAAACCCGCAACAGTTGTTATTGCTATTTCCAGGAAATATTAACGCGATAGCGTTAAAGAGCTCGTTCCGCAGAAATTCCGGCGTCGGCGTCGGTTTCATTGGTTGTGACCGAAAAATCACCATCCTGTCCGTGACGGAAAAATCGAGAAAGATGCAAATAAAATAAATAATAAAAAATTCCAGGCCCGAGTGAGGATTATGGGAGCGCTCGGCGGCTGCGAACTGACGTAGAAGAAGAGAAGGACGATGACCACGGGCCTGCCCGTGGCTCGCGCTTAGCAGCCGCTGGCAGCGGACAGTCGCGGCCGGGGTTCGGCACAGTAAAGAGCGTTCCTCGGTGGTCTTGGTCTCTTTCCTGAGGGGTTCCGGGCCAGCCACAGCCTGAAAACCCTACAGGATTGAAGTCGGGCCGTCTGCGTGGCAAGCAGGTGTTCTACTACAGAGCCACACTATTTGTTGAAACTGCTTTGGAAAAAAACATTGTATGAATGTCATGTAATAGAAGGAGTCTCCTTAACGCATCATATATTGCGTGGCAGAAGCGTAGAATCGCGCAAGGCATCAAAAGATGTGAATTGAGCAGCGAGCGGGTCTTTTAAAAGCCCACTGATTACAAAGCGCTCAGACATATCTAACCATCATCAGCAGCAGAAGCATCAACAAAGTGAGCAGCTGCGTAGGTTCGCGTGTTACCCTACGAACGCGTAGTGAGCCCTTCGCAGATCCGCAAAATGAATAATTATGGAGTAGTGGCACTTAGAAACTGTGCTTGTAACAGACACTCAGTAATACTTTGAAACGGCCCATTTTACGCGCACAGTCGTTCGTTTCCTAACGGTACGGTTGAGGCATGCACCGTGAAGGGAGTTCGAGCCATCTGCTACGAGAATCAACGAAGCCGCCGGTTCATTGAACAAGAGAAAAACATTTATTAAAATAACTGAACGTTAACGTTATACGAAATACCACAAACTCGTGGGTACACGACAATCACGCACTAGCCCTCTCCTCGACGGGGCACATACAACAACCACGCGCACGGTGCTGACCGCACTTGCTGCGCGTCCTTCGCCGCCTCCCCTGGCTGCGCGTCAGCGGCTCATTTTGAGGCAAGCAAGTGGGCCACGTGCATCACTAGTGCGCAGCACGTGTCACCTTGATAGCTGACTGGTGATGGGCGTGGCTCCCACAAACGAGAACCGAAGCACGCTAGTATTTCAAAAGGCGATGCGCCAGAGTCCCAATTACGCTATCGCAATCTGCTCTTGAAGGCGAAGCTCAAGCGTCCTCCAATTTTTTCTTCAGGCTTTCGGCGATTTACCGCTCCTAAGCCTGATTGATAAGATTTTCAGCGTCAAACGAAAAGAAGAATACAAACACTGAAAGTGGCTGTGGCTACTAGAAACTCAGTAGCACTGATAATTGAGCGAGTTGGTAGGGGTTCGTGATTATGAAACAGCGCTACCAAGGGACGATAAACACATGCCATGAATAATACACGACAACAGGCGCCGGACAATCAACTGGTCTTTATTCGTCTTGACGCACACTGTTATACTCAGGCATGGTCACACATTGTATAATAACACACGAAGAAAACAAAATATATCAAGATTACCACTTCAATAGATGGTTTATTTTTCCTGCAAGGTGATAGATGGGACGCTAATACATGAATTCTTGTTATTGTGTATGCGCAAGGCCTCGATAATCTCATGACCAGACAACTGGCGTGATTTGCGAAGCCTTGCACATACACACACAACAAGAATTCATGTATTAGCGTCCCATCTATGGCTTGCAGGAGTGAGTGAGTGAGTGAAACAACTTTATTTGGTCCACAATAGACGCGAGTAAACTCTACGTCGAAAAAAAAGAAACCATGTATTTGAATAAGCAATTTTGATATATTTTGTTTCTTTTGTGTGTTGTTATGCTATGTGTCACCATGTGTGAGTACATAAGTGTGTGTCAAGATCAATAAAGATCAATTGAGAGTCCGGCGCCGGTCTTCGTGCATGCTTCATCGTGAGTGTTTATCCTGCCATTGTTGCGCCGTTTCATAACCATGTTCTAGATAATCGCCATATTTGGTCTGCAGGATTTTTTCTGAAGCGCGGGTGACCTTTATGGGAAGTCTGATACCTAAAGATGAGTATTGGGCGCCAACATCCATATTATACCTTCAAATATTATTATTAGGGGGGGGGGTGGAGAGGTGTTAGGACATCGAGACGACTCCTTCGGGTCCTCTCTTGGGGCGCTATGCAGGATGGCCCAAGTTTGGCAAAACTTGGTATCTTTCCGAGCTCTGGCAACACCCACTATTGAACGTGCTAGCAGCATGAAAAGTTTAAGTACAGCCGCCACAGCGCGGTGCGTTCTATTGGTTACAATGGAACGTGGCGTCACGTTAAAGGGCCCCTCACCAGGCCCCATAACAAATTTTAGTTAGACGCTGGCAGTTGTTGTGTGTCCGATGAAGAGCATTATGCCGCAAGAACTTTTTAAATCGGTTCATTAGGCGCTGAGAAAACCGATATTTTGATGCGGCGCGAAACCATGATGCGAGGAGGCGACCTCGAAACCCTTGCCGCTCGGCTCGCGTAGCCTTCGCAAGCCAAATCTCTTCCCTACCTTCTCCGGCATCCGAGCGAGAGCAACACATCATGGCACGCAAGGTCACGTGTGCATGACGTGAGCGAGGAAGCCCAGCCCCGAGCGCGCGTGCGGCGTTGTTTTGTTGACCAGCGTTATTTTGTGGTCTATTGCCTGTTTCTGCGGGATGGATGCCTCGGTGCGCGTTCGTTTCACTTTTCACTGGCACGAGAGTGGCGGTATCATGAGCCAGTGCCGCATTTACGTTTACTTGGACGTGCTAGAATAAATGAGCACATCGAGCGCTCGAACGCGCCAGAACATCAGTTTCGTTTACGGGGCTGGCGTCTCCTCAATGCGCTAACCGCGGGGACACGAAGGTATGCGAAACGGAGGCACATTAGCCCCGCATATCGCTGCAATTCACTGAACAAAAATGAAAAAAAAGACGCCTACATTCCCCCTTGTGCGTCTCATTATTGCTCTCAAGTTTTATTCATCTATTCAAGCAACAAATTCCACAAACTACACACGTCGTGTCAAATAATTTTCGCAGTGTCACGTGCTACTGTTGTCGACGTCAGTGCAAAGCCGTCTACGTAGAGGACCGTCGTCACAGCACTGCCGTCTACGTAGGGCCATTCCGCCGTGTACGTCATCCCCCTCATTCTCTACGCGCGAGCACGCGAAAGGAAGGGCAAGCAGCGTTCAGCTTGAATTTTGACCCATTTCCGCGGCGCGTAGCGCTGCAAATTTTGGCAGACGTGATCGTGAACGCTCAGCGTATCAATTGCGCTCGTCAGCTAAAAGTTATCAAACCTGGTGCGGGGCCCTTTAAGGCCGGCTGACAATGTTGGGAGGTGTCTACAAATCTGAGGATCTTCTTTCATTTGTTTTTCGTTCCACTGACTGCCGAAGTGCACCCACGCAAGAAAAGCGCCAGAATTTTTTTACTAACGACATTTTTTAGAGTTACGGGCTGTTTAAATTCGTTTTCAAGCGTTGAATGCCTGCACTATACTCCATCTCAGAAGTACCTTGCAGCACTGTGGAAGCTGCAGGGCTTGTTAGCCAATAGGAAAGGCGAAAGCACCCTCGAGATGTGTTCATCCGCGTCGCGTCGTCTGCTCGTCGTCATTTTGGCGTCGGCTCGCCTACCTTGTCGATACTTACTCCCTCCAATTAGTACAAAACGCAAAAACCTCTGCGGGAACGCCACCTCGTTGTTTCTTTATGTTCAGAAACCCACTTGTGCAGGGCGTGTGCGCTGGCGTTTGTGAGAAGGCGGTTCTTTAACAGCGTTCATACTGGCGTTTTCACCGAGTTCTTTTTGTGAGCGCGGTCGACGCCCTTTCAGCAGCTATCGCGTACCATTCTTGAGTGGAACAGCAAATGATTGGTACAGAAAACAATATAGACACTCAGGGTGTTTCGCATCGTCAACGCATCACCGACGCTAATGTGTGGCGACATCTGCTCAGTTAACATCAAACCACTTTTACGGCTTGGCATCGCCTCAGTAGTCCTAGCAGCACCAAAACAAACGAGCGATATAAATTATTGCGAAAGAAGATACCTGATCATTTGCCCTGAGCGTTAGATTAGACTTAGCGATGATAGATTATGCCACTTATTTCTTGCTGTCCGGGCAGAGAGCCAGTAAAAAGCCCGAATTCGGATGGAAGCGGGTGATCTTGGGTGTAAGGGGGCTGCCATGTTGCTGTACGTCACCGAGGTTAGGGTGGTTATTACGGCTACCAGCCGGCAATCTCTTCATTATTTCAGAAATTTCGAAGTGCATGGGTGACGGGCCTAACGTGCCACGTAGCGCCGTAACGCGTCATGCGAGAAGCACAGCTGAAGCACTTGCACCTCGTTGATAATGAGGAGTTAAGCCCGGGACTATATTATGTGCTGCGCAAGGACACTGCCTGTTTACTCCTCGTAGCTTCGGCAGTGCTGCAAGGTAATAGTGAGATGAAGTATAGGTATCTTTTAGAATGAGTCGTACCGTGGCCTCCCAGATCAGCTCCGGCCGAACGCATTTCAACAGCGCGAGGATGGAGCTAATCGCCGAGGGCCACCTTCAAGCGCATTACTCGACTGGCATGCGCCCTCTTCACCTCTTCTTCGTCGCCTGCTCGCTCACCGAGCACGTGCGTCTGGCTGCTTAGCTAATTAGCTAGGTGGTATATCTAGCTAGTTAATCGGGAAATGCTATGACCAAGTTGTCAAAGCCAACCCACACAAAAACCGAGCTAATTGGGCCACATTTATTGCTATGCAATGAAGTCATGCCAAGCTAAGACTGATGTAATTAAGGCCATGCTAAGACAGCGCTACTTACAGGCGCGCTAATTAACAACAGTCTAACTAAGAGTTTATTCATTAGGGTGATGCTAATTAGTAGTGTGTTCAATAAGATTGTGCTAATTAGTTGCATTCTCGTTAAGGTCTTGCTAATTAAGCCCAAGTTAACTAATGCCGCGTTAATACAACTATAACAATTAACCAGGGCTATTCAATCTTGTTTCGTTAGGACCTCAGTAATTGAGACGTAGCTAATGAATAAGGTCCATATTGAGACCGAGTCTTCCCTCCGAAGCAGACCGAGCAGAATGAGTAGACGTTGAGCCACGTAAAAAGCTGAAAGAAACCACCTTGGCTAGGGCATCCCTGTTTACCTGCTCGTTGTTGTATACAGTGACGTTATCGCATGCGGGATGATATAAAACGTCACCTGAGCGGCGAGACAATGTGCGTTATAGCGGTTGACGTCCGCATTGCTATAGTATAGCCCTATGCTGTAAGGGCAGTAAGCGGTTCTCAATCTATCTGAAGTCATCCTCGGTCAGCATGAGGCCACCGTCCAGACTCGAAAGTAATGAAGAGAAAACTGCGTCATTCTGGCGAACCACCTAGAGGAGTCGATGATAGTCGAGCGTCTTCTAGGTGTGCTATGTCTTCAGCTCCCTCACTTGCTTTTGCTTTTCACTGTGTATGCTCGCAGTTAATGTTTTGATTGAGACTGTTAATCGTCTCTCGCACAAAGCCGCATAACATAAACAGTAGTTTGTGCGTATCTGACACACGTCACTGAGGAAAAGGATCTGATGATGTACGCGACAGACATTTCGCGCTATTCATGTCATAAACCAGTGAATCGTGTTCGCGATACACTGATCCCGTGCCATGACAATTTGGTATATTAGAAGTTATGGAGAGGACCAGGAGAGCGCCCAGACGTAGGCGGCTAGATAGATAGATAGATAGATAGATAGATAGATAGATAGATAGATAGATAGATAGATAGATAGATAGATAGATAGATAGATAGATAGATAGATAGATAAAAAGCCGGCAGATCCCACGCACTGTGGGAATCGATGTAATGCGAAGCAGCCAGGAAGGAGCAAATCATGCTTTACATAGTTTGCATGTCATGTTTTGCATGTTAGGACCCGTCATTTATTTTCGTGATACAGTCATGTCACTCAATACCAAATTTGGTGTATCTCAAGCTAACGAAACGGCCGCGAGCACGCCATGAGCGTGGCATGCAAGTCATGTCGCACATGACAAGTCATGATTTCCATATTACCACTTGTCATTTATGTTCGTCATACAGTCACGTCAATCAATCCCAAATTTGGTGTATATCAAGCTAACGAAACGGCCGCGAGTGCTCCATGAGCGTGGCATGCAAGTCATGTCGCACATGTCAACTCATGATTTTCATATTACCACTAGTCATTTATGTTCGTCATACAGTCACGTCACTCAATCCCAAATTTGGTGTATATCAAGTAAACGAAACGGCCGCGAGCGCGCCATGTGCGTGGAATGCATGTCATGTCGCTCATGACATGTCATGATTTCCATATTTCCACTTGTCATTTATGTTAGTCATACAGTCATGTCACTCAATACCAAATTTGGCGTATCTCAAACTAATGAAACGGCCGTGAACGCGCCATGAGCGTGGCATGCCAAATCATACTTTTCATGACAAGTTTGTCATGATTTTCATGATATGACCAGCCATTCATGTTCGTCATACAGTCATGTTATGCCATACCAAATTTGGTATAAATCCCATTAACGATACGGCCAGGAGAGCACAAAGTCGTAGGCGGCTAGATAGATAGATAGATAGATAGATAGATAGATAGATAGATAGATAGATAGATAGATAGATAGATAGATAGATAGATAGATAGATAGATAGATAGATAGATAGGAATGGTCAAAGGGCCTTGGGCTCGCTAAGGAATGCTTTGCATTCAACGAGGTGAGGTGCGGAATGATCACAATGCCTCCGATGCTGAAGGCATTTCAAAACCACGTCAGTTGCAGAAAACCCCCGGAGAGCGCGAGAGTTTCAATAAATCGACCTTGTAGAAAAAGGAGAATAACATGGCTTTCGCCTTGGAGTGAACTGAGGCGGACGCATAAGGGACCCTCCGAGTTTTTAGATGCGAAGCAGCTATTTGACTAGGCTGTGTAAGGCTGTACCTCCGTGCGTACGGACGAACGCGCCGCAACGCGCTCCCCTCGCCGCAGGTGTTGGAGCGGTGCCAAGTAGGTCACGCCGCAGCTGCGCGTTGACGTCACGCTCCCCTCGCAGTGCGCGCTGACGTCACTCTCTCCCTCGCCTGGGGCGCGCTCGCCGGAGCGCCCGCAACTGCTGCCTGACGCGCAACGACAAGACCTACGCCAGCCATCGCTTCAAACAAATCTTCCAGCGCTCACCGCAGCACCCGCGTTAGCACCGTTCAACCCGTGACGCCACCCGTGCGCAACGCTGCTGCTTCGCATCCCATCAGGCTTCCCTTTGGGAAGATTGTGTAAATTTTTATTTGATGCGAGATCTTTTGCGCAGTGCTATTGCGTATACGTGGGTCACAGACTAACGGCTCCCCCCTAGAACAAAAAAATGCCCCCCACCTCCCCCGAAGGGAATCGTGAGGAAATGCGAATGCATTTCGCGCGTGCTTCACTCCAATTATATATGGTGGTTGTGGTTCGAAGAAGGAAAAAGGCGCCTAATTTCTGCAGCCCGGTCGGGAGCACTGCGCAGAGCCTTTTTTTTTCTTTTTTCTTGTTTTTTTAATTTTTTTATTTATTTTTTAAATTTTTTTTCATATATAGCTCCGCCGAGCTCCGCCGGAGTCCGCTTTTAGTTAACGCGCACGCTGCGAATTTTTATTGTTCAACAACGCACAGGAGAAACCTCCCACCGGCACCACCTTGGAGGTCAAGATTCATTGCCATATATACGGGATGGCCAGTGAACGGTTGTGCAGCGCGAGCAGTCGGTTTTTTCACCAAGAAACTCGCTAGCAGACGCTGCCTGTGTCGGCGTCGCGAGGCGAGAGGGAGAGGGGGGAGCGTAGGAGAGGAGAGAAAGAGGGGGGCGCGCATGCGCAGTGGGAGTGTGAACGCTGCGGGCAGAGATGCCTAGAGAAGAGAGGGGGGAGCGTAGGAGAGGAGAAGAGAGGTGGGACGCGCATGCGCAGTGGGAGTGTGGACGGCGCGGGCAGGGATGCCTAGAGGAGAGAGGGGGGAGCGTAGCAGGGGGAGAGAGGAGGGGAGGCGCATGCGCAGTGAGGGGTGTGGTTGCCGTGGGGAGGGGATGCCTAGAGGAGGGAGAGAGGAGGTTTTTTATTTTTATTTTTTTTTGAAAGGGTTTGCGCATGCGCAGTAAGGGTGGTCACGCCGCACACCACCACCACCGGATTAAGCTTCGCCATAAGATGCTTCACATCTAACACCTGCCGGCGCGCACACCTCCTCAACCTATCCTCCTGCTCCTCCTCCGCGGACAACGCCAACGCCAACGCCGGATGCCTGACATAGCCCGACTATCAAATGCATTCGCATTTAAAAAGCGTTCTTTTCGGGTATGGCTCTGTTGACAGTTTCTTCTTCACCAAATAATACTAAAACAAGACTTACTATGCATGGTGTTCTTTCTGGGTATGCCCCTGTTTTCCTTCGATCACTAGGGCAGCGGTATTGGCAGTTGGCTGCGTAGCCTTTCTGAATATATCGATGCAGAGAGAGAGAATACAATAAAGATAAGCAGGTAGGTTAGTCATGTCTGAGCCAGATAGGCTACTTTCAACTGGGGAAGCGGGAGGAGGAATAAAAGTTAGAGAGGAGAAGAGAAAAGTCACTGTTGCAGCCGACGCAACAGAAATCGTAAAAGCGTTGAAAGTTGGGCGAGTTGGTAAGGGTTCATCTTGTAGCAAACTGCGCAGCAGACAGGACACAGACGGGACTGCGCTCGTCTGTCTCGTTTCGTTCCTTCTGTGTCCCGTATGCTGCGCGGTTTGCTAGAAGGTAGATGAAATCAAAACGTAGGGTGGGGATACGAGAAACGCAGCGGCTTTTTGCCGAATAACTTAAGTGACAACCATCTCAGGATCATACTCTTTTCTTTTTCACAACAATGTAAACATATTTATCGCCCCTAGGTCACACAATTCCTTCAACTTTACCGAATATCTGTAATTTGGAATATATTTTCAGACTAGAATACCTTTTCACAGAAAACTTTCACGTCTCTGCCAAATAATAAATGGGTGTTATGGAACGATACTCCAGTTTCCGTAAAGCTTTTTGCTGGTACAAAATCGCAAGTTGTTTCTTCTAAACAGCTATTCTACGTAACACTCTCGCAATGTATATATTTCTCAACTGTATTTCAAATGCATAATTTTGCAATTGGAGAAGCTCATTTGCTCTTAAAAACCTTGATTATTTTTTGCGAACACCATTCTTGGGGAAACCGATTTTGAGCTGTATTTTTCTTGGACAGTTGCACATTTTAAAGGAGTAGTGTTTTCTTGCCAGGTGCTGCATATATAGTTGCACAAAAGTACTCTTTGCCAGCACCCATGGCAGCCCTGACAATGTTACTGTTAAAAGTGTACCTTAAGGCAACTAAAAAATGGTGACAGTACTTGTGTTGCCGGCAGCCTTGATTTCAAAGGTTTCTCACTACGGACAAGATTCATAAGGTCTTATACACTTTAAAACTCCGAACTAAAAGGCTGAAGAAAGTCTGCAATCTGCTGTTGAGTTGAAGCTGTTCAATCATACAGTAAGTGCATTACGGTTGAAACTATGATTAAGTATGCCATTGTCGTGGTCTTTGTTGTATATATGTAGAATAAGTAGAATATCTAGAAGAATGAGATTGCGCATACAATATTCCGCTTCAACATAGCGCACACATGCGCTTATATTACATTTGCGCTTGTGACAACGTTTTCATGCCTCTTTACAACCTCAAAAAGCAACGACTGGGTACCGCGCTATTGAATGCCTGGCAGAACATATAAAGCAATGGAACGTGGACTCGGAAATGCTGCAACTGCATTTCTTTCTTTAGTGAACTTTGATAGACTTATCCAATTCTCAGAAATATCCTAAGCTGGGATCAAGTATCAACATAGGCTTTGTGTGCATAGGCTTTCTGCGCACTTGGCAATCTTCATTTTCAATGCGGCAGTGGAGGGACACCACAGTTAAAACCACGGCTGTCTGATATTTTTATACTCTGTTGCTTTGAATTTTTCACAAAACGAAACTTCTTAAAGATAAGAGATGGTAGGCGTGCAAGACTGAAGTCAGGACAATATAAACGCCTGCTCTCTTTTATATAAACAAGGCAAGGTGTGCACTGCACGCCTTGTCTTTTTAATATATATACCTTGAAGCTACTTCCGCTTTCTGCCATTCGAAACTCGTTAACCGTCCTTTCGATTGCGGTGATTTAAATATACGAGTAGCGTCTAGACAAAATTCATTGCGTCATTAAGAGGATAAGTGGGTCCGGGCGAAATAATAGAACTTTAAATAGCTGCACCTAACTTGATCTTGGTAATTATTGTGGAGTCTCCATAATACATCAGGGTATCCATGTTGTATTCCGCGATGTTTAGGAAAAGCGAACAGATTAAAGCCATCAGCAACCATTAGCAATTTTTTATACATTATTGTTTGCGCTTTTTCAGAATCCTTGTTCTGTTTACAGCCATAATAAATCCTTCTGCATATCTCCTGCAATAGGCCACTTCAGCATTGTGCATTATTCTATGCAACTTATGCGACTTATTGCATACCGGTAGCCGACATTTTTACTTACCCCTGTATAATTCATTGGGCAAGGATTGGCACGAGGAGGCCGCGTAGCAGCTGTTAGAGAATAAAAAAAGTAAATTTGCATTGTGAAAAATGATGTTCGAAAATAGCTGCAGAAACTTCTCTGGATTTGTCGAAGTGTGACTTATTATTCTATAGTTTTGATCATCTACGTTGTATTTACACCCACAATACCTGAGGGTGTCGAGGTTTGAGTACCTATATAGAGCACACGCAAAGTACTACGTAGCTTACGCACTTCCAAGGATGTTGGTGCCGTCAAAACTTTGATAGCATTCATATCGAGCTGGTTGTGGTTCGAGTGTATTTCTGAATTCGAGCGCTCGATAGTGTATATGCTCATTAGGTGAAGTCTGGTATCATACGAGTTGTGTACGGGCTTTCTATTCGTGGAGAGTGTAGAGGAGGCGGAGGCATTGCGCTTCGCCTTGAAATCTTTAGCGACCAGGAAAATCAGGCCATTGTATTTTGCACAGACACAGAGGTAAACTTCAACGTCACGCGTTTGCTTGCTCACCTTGAGTGACTATGATGCCGTTTCAACCCCTTCAACGACAGGTATATTCGTATCCAAGGAGTGGACATCTAGCGTTACTAGAAGGACCTAATCGGATGATTTTGTGATTTATGAATGGACTCTATAATCCAAAGAAAAGTGTAATCTGAAAGCTTAATACTGGTTCTTTTCTGAATACCGCATGAAAGGGTGGATGATATGTTAGATGACTAATGATCTATAAATTTTGACAGTGGCTCAGTTGGAGTGCTATTGCTCCATACTCAATGACTTCCGAGATTGTTCGTGGTAATTGATCCACAGAATTAATATCAATGGTTTTTCAGGAGGTAGAAAATGCCTGTTTATTTATGGTTAGGCATCTAGAAGCAGCCCTCGCAGGGTTAGCCTAATTGCCAGGATGGGAAAGCCGTTACGGTATTTTGTGTGCTCCTACGAATTTTTGAATTATGTGGCAATCCTATTTTCGATAATTGGGTTGTTACAGAGCTGCCTGATAGCTGTATCTTGATATTTTCCATGAATGAGATTGTTATACTATCAGGGGTACTATCACCCCCTGTCCGTAGTATCCGTACTCATCTTCTTTCTGTTTGCGAGTAGTTTCAGAATTTACTCTCCGTAAGTTAAGTTCTTCGGTTGCGAAAGCGTCTAGCTGTGCTTAGAATTTTGCTTGCGACTGGTTTTATGAATGCATTTACATCTGACATTCTATATAGGGTTTAAATGTGCTTGATGGTCGTAGGCCCTCATTTCTGGCGGTTTCACCGCCTACGTTTTCAAAAAAGAATTTCATGATTCATGTAACTCGAAGTCGTTTATTGCATTGTATGTCGGCCAGAACACGGGGCCTAATTTGGAAAGACCTATATCGACTAAATTGAAGCTCTGTGAGGCGTACTGTCTTTCTACTGTGTGCGCCTGTTGGAATGAGCTAACCGAGTTTCCTGCCATGTTTGTCACTTTACTGAGGGCAGAGTTCGTAGCGTGGGTGATTTGGCACAGTTCCATAGGAGCCATGTTTCTTTTATTGCGATAACAATTATATTGACACTCTTGGCGGATTTTTGCCATCACCATCGCCGTCATGTCCCGAATTTGTATATGTATGTACATATATGAAAAGACGGAAAGAAAAGTAAATCAGAAGAAATTCCGAAGCACCCGACCAGGAATTCGAAGGAGCGACCCCTTGCTCCACAGCACTCTGCGTTAGACAGCTCAACCACGCGCCAGGCATGTTCCG
This sequence comes from Rhipicephalus appendiculatus, assembly GCA_030522465.1. Classification (NCBI taxonomy): domain Eukaryota; kingdom Metazoa; phylum Arthropoda; class Arachnida; order Ixodida; family Ixodidae; genus Rhipicephalus; species Rhipicephalus appendiculatus. The sequence continues at coordinate 14,136 of JALIZH010020013.1, forward strand.
GCGTAATATATGGCGAGCTATTTATATACCGAGGCGAAAACAGCGCGCACTTGACGAGGACGTACCGAAGAAAGAAAAGAAACAGGCGTTGACTAACAATTGAAATTTTATTGTTCATACGCCATGAAAATATATAACACGTATCAACAACAAACAAGGGGGGAGAGGCACAGCAAAAGGAAAATGGCATGATAAATGAACACTCAAAGCAGTGTACCAAAAGGGACCAAAGATTTCCTGGTTGAAACGGGACTCAAGTTATCGCCGGCACAATCTCAGCTTTTCTGTCCAGACAGGCAATGTAAGGAGTCCGAAACCTTGAACCTCTGGAAACTCTACCAATTGAACTTAAGACCAACCAAGACCAACCCATTTCAAGGGTGGGTTCTGTCAAAGTGTTGGGACTCCTAATCAATGCTGAAGGCTCTAACTCGGAAGATATTAAGAAAATTGGCGCCCAGGCAAACAACTTACTGAGGTCGACAAGGGTACCAATATGGGCTTGTTGGTTCATCGTAAACTGGCTTGTAGCATAGCGCAGAAACACACAGGGACAAAGAATAAGACTGTGTTCACACAGGGACAAAGAATATAGCGCTTGTGTTCGTCCAGTCTTATTCTTTGTCCCTGTGTGTTTCTGCGCTATGCTACAAGCCAACTTACTGAGACTCATTTATGGCGTCCCTAACGAAAGAAGAGGAATCCAAGAAGATATTGTGCTTAGGGTCTTTGACGTCTTTTTCATCACCCACGTTAATAACTCAGCCCCCTACCTAAAGTTGAGCAAGGTGGGAAAAATAAGCTTTACGCACTCATTGGAACCTTTGTTAAGACGCTGCTTGGCCTTCCGCAATCCACCAGCACGGATAGGCTTTTAGAGCTCGGATTACACAAAACTGTTGGAGAACTAATTGAGGTGCAATTTGCTGCACAAGTCTCTAGGTTATCGTCAACCACGCCAGGTAATAAAATTCTTGACGAGGCAGGCATGTCACTCTTAGTTTCACTGCAGTATGTATGTACACCCTCTTTCTAGTGAAGCAAAATAAAGCATAATAGTGGAGCCGATTCCGAGACACATCCACCCTATCTATAACAAAGGTCGGAGAATCGCTTGCGCAAAGGCTATTCTCAAGATAGTCGGCCCTCACACGGCTGTCGTTTTCTTTGTCGATGCAGCCCAATACGAGGGAAACGAAAGATTCGCTATAATAGTTGTTCATGCGCTAGGAACAATAATCAATCTAGCATCAGTGCAAACAAAACATGTACATGTGACGGAGTAGACCGCCATATCTCTGATCCTCCATACGGCTAAACAGCCCGTCACCGTCTACTCGGATTCGCGCATGGTGGTCAGAACCTACTCAAATGATTTAACCCTCTGTTGCATGGCGTCCCATATTTGGCACATACCGATTAACATTTTTAGAGTAATCCTTATAGTTACGTGCACTAAATATCAAAAAAGCTCTGCCATCCCAAGAGCAATATGAAATCTAGACATGAAATAGATTTCACAGTGCACGTGCAAGCTCTGATCACGAACAACAGTGACTGCTATATTTTTATTGCAACGCTTTTCTCGTTGCAGAAGCAAGAAAAAATTATTTTGGCATACCTCGTGGCATTGAAAATTCATGCTCGTTAAGGCTCTTCTCAATTCCGTTTCCCACTACGGTATAAAGTTGGAAATCGGTATGTGCCATATTTGGCACAGTATGCACGTGAGTGATGAAATGTGCAATATGATGCCATCGATGTTTCGTTGCACAATGCAAATACAAACAAAAAGAAAGCCTCTGAGATCATGCAGCACAGCTCTGTTTTGCCAGATTTCAGTTGTGGTGGTAGGTTTAGAGACGCTTCACGAAAGTCTCGAGTGCAAGCAACAGTACCTGGCAACATTTTGTTACATTATTGGCGTGGGTGCATGAAAATATTATGTGATGTCTATCCAGTGCACGGCGATATTTGACTTTTACAATTTGTCGGCAACTGCCGCTCACAACCACAAGTCGGTGGTCGGTAATTCGGGCAGGAAAGTATAGCAAGGCGGCACCATGCGAACCGGCAAACGTGTAAGCGGGCATCTTGCACGTAGATGTCGGCAGTCAGATGCACTAACCATAATGTTCAATTATGCCTGAATACAGGAAGCAATTGCTTTGCTTTATTCCACAAATCACGCTAAGAAGACCGCAATCAGTGAGATTTTGTTTTTCAGCCATGACAGCAATTTTGCTCGCCCACAAACCTCTATCTTCATTAATACAGTCACAATAAATCTGAAAATTTTTGTACATGTTCTTCTTCATGTAGTTAATGATCAAAAATGAGCAAAACATTTTCAAATGATTTTCTCATAATTCATGAGGGTTAATATCAGGCTATACTGCTAGCATCATTTACAAATCTATGGAAGCAGTAATAAATAGAGAGAGAGAGCCAGAGAGAAAAGTTAAGTGAAAGGCGGGGAGGTGAACCAGAAGAAAATTTCCGGTTTGCTAGCCTGCACTGGGGAAGGCATGTCGAAGGCATTTCAGGATGCAATCCCAACGAGCGGCTCACGCGAGAGCTCACGTAGCGCGCTGGTAATAACGGACTGGCTTATTCACAGGACTGCCTGATTAAGGACCCTTTAACCACATTTAAAGAAATTACGTCTCAATATAGGCTGAGTAGGCGGAAATTCCCTCCACCGAATCCCAAATTAAACAGAGCCCAATCAGTTACTCTCAGATTTTCGCAGACACGCACTTATCTTAAGCGTTCACTTGGTCCAATCCCGATTTTCCACAGTCGTGCTCAAAATGAAAGCACGAAACCTGCTCCTTCGACCATATGCTCTGGCTGTGCCCATTTAAAGGGGGCTCCACTCTACATGATGCGGGCACCTGGGATGAGCCACTGCGCAGTCCGGATCCCACGTATCAACTCTAGGCCGTCCAGAGGGCTCGTGTCGTCGCCCATAGTCGCCATCTCCCGATTCAGACATGAGTGGAGCCACCGACTTGACAGGGGAGGTCTCATGACCTCTTTTAGTCTCGTCCTTCTGGACTCGAATAATGTTCTTTGTATACATCTGTGCTGTTCTACTGACCGACTTCGGTCGCACCTCAATATTATATCTCGGCAGCACGTTTGCACCTCTATGTTGCTCGACGCGAGTTATACACTCATACTTTTCACATGCGAATTTTAAACATTGCATGCTTACATGCAGAGCAAGTTCCTTTCCAGCATCGCCCGAGACCACCTCTTGAACCTGGTAACTGAAAGAAATCGCACGCTGTTAAAAAGTGATCGTACTAAGAAGTGCTGTCAATTTGAGTGCCAGTACATTTTTAGAGTGATGCTGCAAATATGCACGGCGAAATTCAAAACTTGGGTATGAGGTCACATCAGCTGAAACAACATATTTTCATGTAATTAGTTTAGTGGTACGTAGGGTTTGACAGTTCTTTGATAGTAGTTGTGAATATTTCGATCATACTTATTGTTTTCAAATGACGTAATAACAACAACGAATGAGCCAACTAATCTATATGGCATTTAACCTTTAATATTACAGATACGCAACACTACCACAAAGTTAGGTAGACATTTCTCGCGTATTTAGGTCGTCTAATAACTCATTAGATGCAATGGCATGTACACTTCATTTTGCTACAAACGTTTTTTGTATTTGAAGTAACTTAGGAGACGATGTATAAATTCTGTCTTATTTGGAACGTCGCTATTCTAAAATGATTACTATTTGTTACTACGACCAAGCCGTTATCTAAATCGTCATTTCAAGAACAGCGCCCTGAAAGCTACATATGACGTTTCAATAACAGAATTAGAAATACTCAATATGAAATTATGATGATTAATAGGAACCTAAAATACAGGTACTCTGAAATCCAGCTTAAAGGCCATAGAGAAACCGCAATATACAGTATGTATAATTTTGTTGCATGTTTATACAGCCAGGAATACACACGATAAACGAAATGTTGCGCCTGTAATTCGAGTTGTTGCATGTCATGCGAATTGCGCACTGTTTTTGTGTAACAACTACTTGAGTTTACCCTGACTGTCTTTGCATTAGAGAAAGGAGGGGGGTTACCGCAATAATAGCCTGTTTACAATGTTTTTTAGCCATGTGGCATCTAATGGCATGATTTTTCAAGATTTGTTATTTTGCAGCACCCTGTGTATTTTTTTCTGAACTTCTCGAGAGCACATATATTCGTTGGTGTATGAAAAGAAGTGCTGCACGTATCACCCACTTGCCACCCAAAGTCGATGATATGTATACGGCGAAATATTTGAACACTTACCCAACATTGTGTGCCGTTCGGATATCTATTATAGTACCAGCCGTTCATCGTGACGCATACGTAAAGACAAGGATTGCTGCGTACCTAAAACAGGAAATGTGAACCCAGATCAGATGATTTTACCCCGAGGTAATGCCCCCTATAACGTACCAATTCCACAAAATTGCGACGATACAGTTGCGTTAAATATTTTTCTCACGGAATCTTTCCGTACTTTATCATTTCCAGCTAGGAGTTGAGTATTCTCCATAGCGCCTTTTTAAAGTGAGCGCCACTAGACGTGTCGCGAATTTTAAGTGCGGAGATCTTCAGGGGGCCGGGCTGCTGCATGCTGTCATCGTCGTATGTTGTCGTAGCTTGGCGTAACGCAGGCAAAATCACATATCGCATAGCCAAGTGAGCGCACGCTCGCGCCAAGAAGAAGTCTTCTTCCTCTTGTTCTTCGAGTGCCTCGATGATGTTGACGCAGGCATAACCACATGCAGCATAGTCATTTGAGCGCGAGCTCTCACCAAAGAGAAGTCATCTTCCTATTTTTTTGGAGTGTCTTGATGCTGATAGAAATAAACAGAAATAAAGAGATAAAAAAAGAGAAAAAATGGAAAAAGAGGAGGAAAGAAAGAGAAATCTGAAGAGAAACAGAGAAGGCTGCCCAGTTCCGCACTTTCTTCATGCTTGGTACCACTAGTGCAAGCTGCCTTAATTTTTTGAGTAATTTGCGAGCGTCCACTTAAATGTGACAAATGCGTGATCACATAGCTGTTCTTCACTGTCGGCAATATGTCTTCAGTTTTTATTGCAAGCAAGAAAGATGTGAAGGGAAGGTTCTCATGTGGTATCACCGCAAAGTAGGGATTTGAAGGCATTTTTTGTAGAGATGTGGTTATTCTATGTACTATCTTTTTCTACTGTTTCAAGATGTTAAGCTTGCTTAGTCGGTCGCATTTCAATGAAGCCGAAATGCTGAAGGCCCGTGTACTGTGTGAGGTCAGTGAGTGTTAAAAAAACACCCGATGATTGAAGTTTCCGGAGCCCTCTACTACGTCATCCCACATAATCATACTGTTACGGAGGAATGTTGTTACGGAGGTCCTGTTACGAAGACCCAGAGAGTCCGATAGGCGCGAGAGTGTGTTGGTCAGCCATCTTGACTCTTGCCGGTGTCTTTCCCTGTACGATATACGCTACCTACCCCGTAACAATATCGTGGTTTTGGCGCGTAAAACGCCAGATATTATATATCATTATAAGTTTGTGCAGCCAACCATTTTTTTTCTTGCCTTTTTGCACGTTGGTAAGTTGTATAGTGGCGACGACTGCGCAGATCGTTTGAGTTCACCTTATTTTAAGCGCGGAAAACTTTATTGACCCGGGCTGTCGTATGCTGTCCTCGCTTGACGTAACGCAGCCAAATCAATGTATAGCGTATCACGAAGGCCAAACCATGTATAACGCAGCCAATTATATCAAATGCTTCGATAAGGGAAGTGGAGGTGAGTAGGAGGGAAATCAGGAAGGGAGGGAGTAAAGCGTAGCGTAGCCTTCTATGGCGCCACGCAGGCAAAGCCATGTACAGCATAGCCATGTATAGTATGGTACAGTAAATGTGCGAGAATGGGGTGTGAGGACGAGGATGGGGGGGGGGGGAGATCATAGTATTGCCGTGTATGGTAAAGTACTGCAATTGGACGGAAAAAGTTAAATGTGGGTGAGGAGCAGTGACTGTCGTAGGAAGGAGGATGACAGGGGGTGCCAGTGCATAACAAATGAATGCTTTTTTTCGCGTCATGGAGGTCTAACAGGCTGCATGGTTGGAACGCCAGGGCGTGCTTGCCCGTGAACGCGAACGTCGCTGAAGAATCGTACATCTCTCAGCGACGCTCACAGGCTTATTGTTCTTGCGTACTTCTACTCTGGTGTCTCGCCCCAAGCGCAGCTTCGGTTCACATACTGATAATGTCTCACCAACTACCCCCCCCCCACCCCCCCCCGCCTTCATCGCGTACTCTTTCAGTTCATCACAGATTTAAAGGTGAATCATTGCTGCGCACTTCTTTCAGCTTGCACATTGAGGGCAACTTAACAATTTTTTATGCATCTTCTAACAAACCTTTGAATTGCGATTAACGGCTTGTTTTGTCTCCTTTTTCGTCTTCATAGCTTGCGTCGCTTCAACCACAATGGAACCATACAAACTAGCTCAGTTGTCGACTTTGGTATAGAATTTTAGAGGGTATTAAATGGAGTAATAGCAGAGAGAATACTCGAGATGCCGTTTTGCTGTGCAAAAAAGGGTATGTTTAGGTGCAAAAAATTTTCCCATACTTACTACAAATTGTTAAAACTTCATCTCACATATATGCGTATTGTTTACATTCGCTTCTGAGAAAAAAAATTAACGTTGTCCCAGAGCAAATAAGGTTATCATTACATAAATCAACATCAATGACAACAGAACAACCAGCAGTGAATATTAATGAACTAACATGACACAACATGTAATGCCGTGTATGTGCCGAGATAAAATCAGCGTCCGCCAAAAGTTTCAGCCTGTTAATTTTACAGTGAAGCTGAATTTGTCTAGGACTCCGTGTATTTTTCCGATGCGTCAGCAACAACGTATGTGCCACAAATATTTGGCAAACCACACCGCTCACCAACGGCATACTAAAGATAAAGCCGCATGGAACGCCAAGCCCATGCGGTAAGCCCGACAAGACGCCGTATGTCGGGGAACGAAAAATGCTGCAAGAATGGTGGAAATGCCATGCTGCTCAAACCAAAATACTTCAAAGAGGCATACGCTCATTTCAAAAGGAATTTTGTGGACAAGCGTTTCAGATTTAGTAGCCGGGTGTGTCGTCGGCGATAGTCGGAAAATCTCTGTCACCGCTGTTCTGTGTAAGAAACCATTTCACTGGTCGTGTGTCTTCACAGATTGGAATGACTCGAAATTTAATCGCAAGTTAATCACACGCGAATTTGTCTTGGAAAATTATTTGAGCAGTGATACGTTATGTCTCATTAGAAATACATGTTCTTGTTGTACATAAAAGGACAATTACATTCTCGTAAATTTAGCAGATAATATTCGACAGCTGCATCGCTCACAAAAATCACTCCTTCATAGGTTTAGCCACTGGTGAAATATTTCTCATGTAGCAACTAATCTTTCTTTTTCTAACTTTATTCACATAATAATATTGCGCATAAAAGTATACGCATTCTGTGGCAGGCGGATTGATTTTATTGACTATTATTTGCAAATGGTAGCGTTCTTCTAACTTGTTTAGGCTTATGAAACACACATCCCTTATCAATGCAGGAGTGGCAGGGAGATCCAGCTTTCTTTTCAGTGCAACCTCGATTTAGCAAAACAAGAACCAAAAGAACTGACGAGAAGTGTGACAATTAAGTAAACACTAACTTTTAAGTAACATTTTTGGCGACGATTTGCCATCATTCGCAGCCACCCGCATGACATAAACATCCCACATACAAAATATTTTAATTAACTCTATTTCTCGTCTGAGCCGGAGGAGCTGCGGCCAAGACCGAGGAATGCTTATTCAGGCGAGAACTTTAGATGCCTCATCAGACGCGAAAATTCACCGGCCTCCTGCATCCGCTGCCTTGACACGAGTGATGCAAAATATCATCACGTGATTACGTAACCATATGACGTCAGAGATAGCTAAAATTTGACGTTGCCACATGACTTCGTAACTTGGGCGAGGGTGGGCGATAGCGTTAGAGAGCTCGTTTCGCAGAAATTCCGTCGTTGGCGTTGTTGGTTGTGAGCGAAAAATCATCATTTTGTCCGTGACCGAAAAATCAAGAAAGATGCAAAAGTAAATAAAATATCTCGGTCCCGAGTGAGAATTTGAACCCTGGATTACTGCGTGGCAACCAAGTGTGGCAAGAAACCACAGAGCCGCGCTATTGCTCGAAACTGATTTAAAAAAAAAAAAAGAAACGCTATATGAATATCATGTAGTGGAAGAAGTCTCCTTGACGCACGTAATATTGCGTGGCAGAAGCATAGAATCACGCAAGGCCTCAAAACACCTGAATTGCGCAACTAGTTCGTGTTTTAAAGGCCCGCCCACTACAAAGCGCTCAAATATATCTTCACACGTGGCCTTGCGACGCGTAGTGGGCCTTCGTAAATTCGCAAAAGGAACAATTGTGGCGTAGTGGACACTTAGCCGGCGCTTTGCAATTGTACTTACAGCAGACATTCTAGGATACCTTGAAGTGGCCAATGTTACGCGCACAGTCATTCGTTTCCCTACGGCACGGAAGGCATGCAGCGAGAACTGAAGGGAAGCTAGCAATTGAGAAGGCGACGCGCACGGGGCGCGATTGCGGTATCGCGTTCTAATCTTGAAAGCCAAGCTCAAGCGTCCTCCATTTTTTAAAGACGATAGCCTTTCTTGGGACACTTGAATGCAGAAATTTTGTCTCTCTGTCTGTCTTTCTGTCTGTCATACGATTCAGCCACCCTGCCAAAGTTTAAGCACTTACTGAACGCCCAGCCATCATGAACTGGTGGCCGCGTTCATACTTGTGAACATTGTCGATCAAAAAGAAAATATTACGCATATCTGAGGCGCAACATCAATACGTAAGTATTAAGTGGTGTTGCTTTACTAGAAAATCGATATATACGTAATTCTAAGGACCCCATTGTTTTTTAGGCTGCGCTGAAAATTCGACGCTGTGCACTAAATGCGACGCTATGCACAAAAAAACCCTCTGCCGACGATATGGTGCTGTCAATGGCAGTGGCCCTGGGTTTTGCACAAGCTCATGTTTCCCTACGCAACTGCCAGATAGCGTCAATATCTCACGCAGCGCCTCCTCTATTTTATCAATGCCAGCCAGATGCGGCCGATTCAACATGGAGGAGGCGCTGTCTAAGGCAAGGCAAAACATTGTAGGACGGCCGGCAGAAGACTTTCGACGACATTTGCAGCGATGCACGTAGATACGAGGCCAATTTTTTCTGAAGGGCATGAACTTCAGCTTGTTGGCGTGGTTTCATAACAAGAAACAACGTGGGCGAACAGGAAAAGACAGAGTGTTTTAGTGCCATCTGTCTGCGTTTCGCTGCGCAATTTTTACATTCTAGCATGTTAGACTAAACTTCACTTAATGCGCGGTGGGTCAATATTCATAGTCGAATAAATGAATGAACTAATGTGTGAATAAATAAATAAAATATACTAAACAAATAAATAAATAAAACACAAATAACTCCTTCTTGAGCAACACATCATAATTACCCGCCTCCAGCAGCGTCTTAAACCGTCTTTTAGTAGTTTTAAGAAGTTTACATCACTCGATGCAGCCGAAAAAAGTGTCTTGTTTCTGAGGCCGATATGTCATCAGTAAGAACTTAATGTCTTTGGTCGCCCACTGTGTGGAAGATTACAGCTATATGATTTGCCCCAGGGTCACCGAAGTACAACATTTAGTTTTAACGCGACAGCGTTAAAGATCTCGTTTCGCAGAAATTTCGACGTCGGTGTCGGCCTCGTTGGTTCTGAGCGAAAAATCATCATCTTGTCCGTGAGGGAATAATCGAGAAAAATGCGCTAATAAAATAAAAATAAAAATTTCCGGGTCCGACTGAGGATCGAATACCGACCGTTTGCGTGACAAGCAGGTGTTCTACCACACAGACACGCGTCTGCTTTTAAATACAGTGAAAAAAAACGGCAGATCCCACGCGTTGTGGGACTCGATGTAATGCGTAGCAGTCAGCAAGAAGCAAATTATGCTGTACATAACACCCATGTCAAGATTTACATGTTAGGACCTGTCATTTATGTTCCTGATATCGTCACGTCGCGCAATACCCATCTTGGTGTATATCAAGCTAGCAAACTAGGCGGAAGCGCACCATGAGCATGACATGTGAATGGGGTTGTACATGACATGCAAGTCGTGATTGTCATGTTACCAGCTGCCACTTATGTTCGTCATGCAGTCACGTCACGCAATACCAATTCTGTGTATATCATGCAAGCGAAACGGCGGCAAGCACGCCATGAGCGTGGCATGCAAGTCATGCCGTACAGTACATTACATGTCATGATTCTTATACTACCCCTCGTGATTTACGTTTTTCATAGGTCATGCAAAATTGAACGACACTGTACATTCCAAAGTGCGTACCGCGAACGCCTGTGCTCATTGAGACGGGGTCGGTCAGAATGGAACGCAATGCACGCATATCCCTCCTTGAATGATTGGACATGCTCGGCAAAGCGACGCTACGGAAGCAAAGCGCGAGCGCTGTGGAGTCCGACGTGACCGGTCGTTGGACCGGCATCCGTTTGCGCGCCCCGGCGGCCATCTGGCACTGTGCCAGGGGTCCATGAGCGTGACATGCAAGTCATGTTGCACATGATATGTCATGATTTCCATATTACCACTTGTCATTTATGTTTGTCATACAGTCACGTAACGCAATGCCAAATTTGGTGTATATCAAGCTAGCGAAACGGCCACGCGCGTGCCATTAGCGCGGCATGCAAGTCATGTTGTACATGACATGCCCGTCATGGTTTTCATATTACCACCTGTCAGTTATGTTGGTCATGCAGAAATGTCCCATCATACCAATTTTTAGTTATATCAAGTAAAAGAAACGGCCACAGGAGCACCAGGGTCATGTCATGTAAATCATGCCGTTATTGACAAGTTAGTTATGATTTTTATATGACCAGTCAGTCATGTGTGTCATGCAGTCATGTTATGCCATACCCATTTCGGTAGAAATGCCGTTAATGATACGGTCAGGAGAGCACGAAGTCGTAGGCCGCTAGATAGATAGATAGATAGATAGATAGATAGATAGATAGATAGATAGATAGATAGATAGATAGATAGATAGATAGATAGATAGATAGATAGATAGATAGATAGATAGATAGATACGCTCAAAGTCACCGAAGTTTGCTAAGAAATGCTTCGCATTTAAAACTTTCTCTGCTTGGAAATGCAGTGAAAATAACTTGTTTGCTTTACAAACGCACGCGTCCTGTATACAGGCTTCACAATACAACGTAATATCGCAGGGGCGTAGCCAGAAATTTTTTTCCGGGGGGGGGGGGGGGGGGGGAGGCACCTCCTTGATTTCGGGGAGGGCACCTCCTTGAAATGGCCTTTTTTCGCTATGTATGCCATGGCGACAAAAAATTTCGGGGGGGGGGGGGGCACGTGCCCGGTGTGCCACCCCCTGGCTACGCCACTGTAATATCGCAGTAATATTGCGTAGTGCAAGCGTACATTGCCATCGGGCGTCAGAACATGTGATTATCATAAAGACTTCATGGTTTAAAGCCGGCCCCCCAATTACAAAAGGTTTAGGCGTAACTGCTTGTATTCCCTTAAGATCACGTAGTGGGTGCATAGCAAGTTCGAAAACACTTAACGCGCATATCTGCTCGCGGCTTAAAGCATGCTACCCATTACACAGAATGCATTCTTCAGCGAAAGGTTCACTGACACAAGCCATTTTCAACTTTATCGATTGCATTGTAGTAATTCAGAATTTAAGCTTCTAGAGTAACATCATGCACTAGGGACAGGATATCGCTATTGCGTTCAACTCTTAAAGGCGAAGCTTAAGGGTCCCCCCAATTTTTTCCTTGACATTTGCTAGTAAATCATTTCCTGAACACATGTAAATATACATGAATGAATTGATTATTGATGCTTGTCGTGCACTTCGAAGATATTTATGAACAGGAACCGCACGCCGCTTACCGTGTAACGTCCTCTCCGGCATTGATTGTCCCGATAGCCATAGTTGCCATTGTTACCATAGTTATATGCTGCACAAGACACAACTGCAAACACACGAAACAATGGGTAAAATCACAGGCAGCCTACCGATGTTAATTTTGACCTTGAGGAGTTTTGTTACGTACCACAAAAACCGTTCTCATCTCCTAACTAAATGAGTGGCGAGTTAATTATCACAACTTTAGCATGCCGCTCGGCAAGTTAGACAGTTTTCAATTATTCCTAATTCAGCGTACGAATCCGCTCCGAAACGCAATTTTACTCTACCTCATAGCTTACCATCTGTCATTACCGCAATAACTCTACACAGTGAAACAAATACATTATAATGTGTACAGAATTTTAGTATAACCAAACCATTCTTACCGCTGATCGAAATAACATAGCATAAAAACCACGGCCATACTTTTCCCATGGGTTGTAGACAAGAATTGTAAACGCGTGGCATATTCACATCCAAAACTTCCGTGTTTCAGAGAGTCGTGGCATGTGAGGAGCGTAAACTGAGGAAAGGGCACACGTTGTTCAAATCGTGACGATCAGCTTATATAGTTGTTTTCCTGAAGCTGTCTATTGGACATGAAAAAGGAAGACCAATACGTGACCTTTCAATCAGACAAGTACTTTTTCAGAGTCCCTTAATTCTCTTTACTTCATGAACTTATATTCTGTATTATATGTTTGCGAAATGCCAAAAGGGATATCGGCGGCCTTTCCCATGCGTGACACATACAAGATACTCGAAAGTTTAACTTACCATGAATCAGCTTTCGAAACCTAAAAGCAAATGCTACTTGTTCTTTTTCACAAAATGTAGTAGACCTGTAGGTCTGTGCCGCTCAAAATATTGCAAGACTCCATTATCCATGGTTGCTGTTACATAACAATCAGTAAAAAAAATTAAAAGCTTTAAAAATGATGGGCAATCTTGAGATTATTCCAACAGATGTGCACGTGCCTCATGCTTCATTAAGGTCAATATTTTTACCTCGCAAAAATAAAAATTGGGGGGACCCTTAAGCTTCACTTTTAAGAGTTCTGTCCCTAGTGCGTACTTTAAACAATTAGTGCATACTATGTAGGTAATGGGTAGCGTGCTTTAACCCACGAGAATTATCCGCGTGAAATGTTTTCGAACTTGCTATGCACCCACTCCGTGGTCTTAAGGGAATACGCTCAATCACGTGTGTGCCTTTTGTAATGGGTGGGGGGGCTTAAAGCACGATGTGGTTATGATATTCACATATAACTGCGTCATTACATGTTGCATTGTGTTGCCTGTATACAGGACGCGTGGGTTTGTAAAACATGAATGTTATTTTCACTGCATTTCCAAGCAGAGGATGTTATTTTCACACTATTTCCAAGCAGGCACGTGGCTGTGTGGTAGAACCCCTGCTCGCCACCCAGATGGCCTGGGTTCGATCCTCACTCGGACCCGAAATTTTTATTAAATGCGACGCATTTCTTAGCGAACTTCGGCGACTTTGAGCGTATCTATCTATCAATCTATCTAGCCGCCTAAGACTATGTGCTCTCCTGGCCATATCGTTTATGCGATTTATACTAAAATTGGTATGGCATAACATGACTGTATGACGAACATGAATGATAGATCATATCATGAAATTATGGTTAAATTGTCTTGAAAAGTATGATTTACACGCCATTGCCGTAGTGCTCCTGGGGCCGTTTTTTTAACTTCATATATATCCAAAAATTAATACATTGAGACATTTCTGCATGACCAACATAAATGACAGCGTGATATGAACATCGTGACGTGCATGTCATGTGCAACATAATTTACATGCCACGTCATGGTGCGCTGACGGCCATTTCGCTAGCTTCATATGCACCAAATGTGGTATTGCGTGACGTGACTGTATAATGAACATAAATGCCAAGTGGTAATATGGAAATCATGACTTGTCATGAGCAACATGACTTGCATGCCACGCTCATGGCGCACTCGCGGCCGTTTCGCTAACTTGATATACATCCAAATTGGGGTTGCGGGACGTGACTCTATAACGAACATAAGTGGCAGGTGGTAACATGAAAATCTTGACATACATGTCATCTACAATGCAATTTACATGTTACGCTCAGGTGTGCTTGCGTCCAGTTCGCTAGCTTGATATAACCAAAATTGGTATTGCGTGACGTGAATGTACGAGGAACACAAATGACAGGTCCTAATATGTAAATCATGACATGCATATTACGTACAGCATTATTTGCTCCTTGCTGGATACTTCGCATTACAGCGATTCCCACAGTAGGTGGGATCTGCCGTTTTTTATTTATTTTATTTGCATCTTTCTCGATATTTCGGTCACGGACAAGATGATTTTTCGCTCACAGCCAACGACGCCGACACCGACGCCGGAATTTCTGCGATGCGAGCTCTATAACGCTATCGCGTTAAAAGCAAGAACCGAAGTAGTCAATGAGGCCGATATAAAAACAGTCGGTGATTATGTGTGAGTACTCGGAGTATGTCGATCAGGAATAAAGATACTGACTTTCACCCTAGTCATTTCAACGCGACATCGTTTAAGAGATCGTTTCTCAAAAAAATTACACCATCTTCCGCTAAAGGGAACCATGTGTAGATGTGAAGCAGCGGGCGCTAACGCTTACATTGGCGGTGGCGTTGACGCTGGTGCTCATCGCAGCGTTGCGCAGGACAGAAAACTGGGGAGGCGCAAAGCACGCAGTGATGGAGCGGTGTTTCCTACTGGAACATGCCAATCGCTGCTAATGGGCAATGAGAGACAGAAGACTCCGACTGGACACAGAGACCCGCAGTCCACTTTTAGTTAACCCGCACGCTGCGAATTTTTATTGTTCAACAACACACAGGAGAAATCTCCCACCGGCACCACCTTGGAGGTCAAGATCCATTGCCATATGTACGGGGTGGCCAGAGAACGGTTGTGCAGCGCGAGCAGTCGGTTTTTTCAACCAAGCTCGCTAGCAGACGCTGCCTGCGTCGGCGTAGCGAGGCGAGAGAGGGGGGAGCGTAGGAGAGGAGAGAGAGGGGGGGACGCGCATGCGCAGTGGGAGTATGGGCGCCGCGGGCAGGGATGCCTAGAAGAGAGAGGGGGGAGCCTAGGAGAGGAGAGAGAGAGGGGGGAGCGTAGGAGAGGAGAGAGAGGGGGGGGGGACGCGCATGCGCAGTGGGAGTATGGACGCCGCGGGCAGGGATGTCTAGAGGAGAGAGGGGGGAACGTGGGAGGGGAGAGAGGAGGGGGAGGCGCATGCGCAGTGAGGGTGTGGTTGCCGCGGGGAGGGATGCCTAGAGGAGAGAGGGGGGAGAGGAGATTTTTTATTTTCATTTTTTTAAAGGTTCGCGCATGCGCAGTAAGGGTGGTCACGCCGGCACACCACCACTACCACCACCACCACCGGATTAAGCTTCGCCATAAGATTCTTCACATTTAAAATGTGAAGCACGAGCGTCATTCAAGTGTCTTGACGTTGTCTTATGCTTTTGGTTTGAATACTCATTAATGCGGAGAAAATAGCTTCACAGCACCGTAAAAATACGTAACAACCTCTCAGCGTAGCTTGCAGGTTTTCTTCTATCTTCTTTCAATATGCGCGGCAAGAACTTTTACTAATGTGGCATAAAAAATCAAGTGCATGATGAATTGGTCGACTGCACCTGCATAACTGTACGGGGATTTTGAACTTGCTGTACTTTCTCTGCTACAGCGGGCTTCAACAATGTTCTCTGCACACATTTTCAAAAGTAAAGCTCTCTTTCTTTTAGTGCCTTAGCAGACTAGCCCTAGCGGATATTCTTTTCTATATGGTGAGGTATGAATACTTCTATATAACGAGAGACTCTGCTATTAATCTAGAATAGTTACTACAGAGCCACATAGTGGTTCAAGGAAGTGGAAGACAACGGAGGAAGAAACAACTACACAACACGTATTGTGTGGTTCTTCCTGCGTCCGTTGTCTATGGCCGCGAGTCTAGTTCGTTGAACGACTATGAATTAGCAACTAGCCCACCTATCTATCCATGTGCAGAGCTTCATAGCTAAAATTGCTACTTAGCTACACAGTCACTTGAGTAAATCAATTTATTTTACTTCAGGTTGTGGTTGATTTCACAAAGTGGGCTCTAATTTTAATAGGCAAAAGAAAAAAGTCGAAACACTGTTTTGCCATAAGTGTTCTTGAGGAGTTTCATTTTTATGTTCATTATTTAGTTTGCTGCGTACGTATCGAAATATGTTCGGCAGTCTATAGACATTAAGCTGCGATTTACATATGTAGCCCCAGCAGCATGAACGCAATATTTTTAGTTCGAGTTAAGGAAAATGCGATTACGTAAGCCTGGATTATAACTGTAGCGCACAAAATCACGCAAGTTCTATTTTTATTCGTGAAGCGCTCTTTTCGCAATGGTGAATAATCATGAGGTACACAAATTCAATTTCACCATAAACCGACTTAGCAGACCGCCTTCAGAAACAAGTTATAGTTACGGATGCTTTGTCGCTCGTTCCTTTCTTGGAGAATAACCCAGAACGATAGAATTGACATTGGTTCAGATAGACACTAGCAAGAACGATTTTTGAAAGCACTGGATTTATTGGATTTGAGTGTGCTCTTTATTTATATATTAGACTCCCATTGTATCGTGGCAAGAATGCCAAGGAAAGGTGCCCAGCACGGAGCAGGCCTCTTACTCATCGGTTACGCCATAAGACATAACAGTACATAATCTTTGTCTATAAGGATTGTAGCAACGAACAACGTTAGTTTTACTCATTTTAATGTATGTAGTGAGACATTGGATGGAAATTGTTGGATTGTGCTGGGTGTGTCACGATATGCGAGAGAAAATCTTAAAAATAAAAAAGTGCGATGTTGGCTCGCTGTTTCCACAACTACATTTTTCTGTGGGGGCAGACATCTTTATACTAATAGAGGCATCAATGACGACAGCAATGAAGTAAATAAAATATGTTTTTTTGTTAATTAGTGGTCTGATCAAATGACACAATTGGATCAGCCACGATCCCTAACGAACGACGACCCAAGAAGGACCTCTTTTTGGGCGAGTTGGTCCTTAGATTGCTTAGGTATGCTGTACTGTGGCGAAAAACACATTTCCCGAAAACACCTATAGAAAAGACAAGAGAGTGCAGCGCCAACTCCCAACACTTTTAATGAAACTCGCCCAATAGCAGCAGCAGAAAAAAATTAACCTTCCGCGCATGCGTAAAGCGCGAACGTATGACATACAACGACATGGTGAAGATGTGTTATCAAGAAATACAAACATATATATATATATATATATATATATATATATATATATATATATATATATATATATATATATATATATAGCACTGACACAATCAAACCCTTTAGTTTTGATATAGAAGGCTTAGAACAGCTCTCTGGCAGTTTGTTTTGTCGAGAATTTTGCCGTGAATCAGTATTAGCGCAAGGCATCGTACACAACAGCTGGTGTTACAGAGCGCGGGAATACGCGCATTATCACACTTCCGTATGATATTAGCATTCTCTCTCTGTCGTTAATGCAACGTGCCTCAACTGTGCCGCGAGGTAACGAACATCTCTGCGCGTAACATTCGCCGTTCCAAACTATCCTAGTATGCCTACTGGAAGTACAGTTGCGAAGGGTCAACTACGCTATAACTGTTCCTTTTGCGAAACGGCCAGGTACCCACAACGTGCTGCTCGAATTCTCATGCGGTGTGATTGTCTAGACCGCCAAAATACACGTTTCATCATACACGTTTCGTCATCAACGAGGCTGCCGATGCCTCAGCCCGCGTGCTTGATTCCCGGGAACCGCGTCACCCTCCATCGCCTTACGATCCAGAACCTAATCCAGCAACCTGCTTTCACGAAATCACAGCAATGCAGAAATCGAAGAGGCTCTGATCTGCGCCCCCGGCGCCGTGCCTGACTAAGGCTGACGAGCGCTTGATCCTACGTCTCTCCACCGGCACAGTATACCCAGCGATACTTAATCATTTCAATCCGTCCTTCTCCAAGAAATGCCCGCACTGTGATCATTCGCTTGCGGATGACCACAGTGCCACATGGCGTGGGCTTGCCCATCTAACACTGTGGTCCCCCCAATCACCTCCCCTTCCCCCCTCTATGCCAGGAATCTGGGAGGCTGCGCGGTTCGGCTGCTCGGCCTTGGAGTGTCGAAGAGCCCTCGTAGAAAGGGCGGGTGCGGCCGCGGGAGCCAGAGGAGTCCCGTACTAGGGACACCTCCAAGAGCTTGCACAGGGTCAGCCCTTAAGACCGCCCGTATTTCTCACTTGTACATAATATAAATAAATGTTTTTAACCACCACCGACTACGTATTTGTAAGGTAACACGCGAACCTAGGGAGCGGTTCACTTTGTTGATTATTTCGCTGATAATGATGAATAAATATTAAGTATGCATGAGCGCTTTGTGAAGGGTGGGCCCTTAAAACATGCAGTCGTTGCGCAATTTACATTTGTTGATGCCTGGTGTGATTCTACGCTTCCGCCACATAATATTACATGCGTGAAGGGGTCTTCTCCCACTCTAAGACATCCACACTGTTTATTTTTGTTTGTTTTTTTGCCTGAGCAGCTTGCAACAATTGCTCGGCTCTGACGGACACCATCTGCTTGCCACGACGACGGCCTGTGTTCTATCACTCGAGCAGAACTGTCTTATTGTTTATTTGTTTCCATCTTTCTCCGCTTATGGCACACAGACAACGCTGATTTTTTGCTCAGAACCAACGACGCTGACAGCGACACCGGAATTTCTGCGAAACGATTTCATTGATGGTACTGCGTTAAAAATATGGTTTGTTTTGTAAAATATTCCAGACAATCTAGCGAACTGCCACATAACACCTGCGCATCAGCAATTTCCCAGAAAGCAAGCTTCCTAGTTCGCGGAAAGAGTTGGGAGAAATGTCAAGAGTGGCTACATGCGCAAAATATATGGCGGAGTGGTCATAAAGTCGTTTCCAGGCTGTGGTAAATAAGCACGAAAGAGCAACTGAAAATGCGCAAATACTTACGTACGTCATTAACTAAATACTTTTACGCCTACCGTTTTTCGTCATTAGGTGTCAATGGTCGCAAATCAAATGATAATAGAAAGCAAAAAAAATGTATATATACCATAGATTGTCAGCATTGTTGCTCCAGCTAACCGAACTTCTGCAGGTCAGTAAATGAACTTCAAATGCTACTGTGATGGTTTATTTTAATGAATGTTAGCGTAAAACTTTGCGAGTCAGTACTCCATTGCCCACGACAATAGCAGCGTGAAAAAACATTCAACTAGCTCCGCTTCGCGCGAACCGATAAAACAGCGAAGCTGGGGGGCATTGCCTTCGTCAGCCTAACGGATTTCTATGCTTCGCAAGTCTTTCCGTTATGTTGTGTCACTTCTCTTTGTTAAACAGTATTTTCTTAAGCTTGGAGGTGGCAGTAAAGCTTTATTGCATCTTGACTATACCACTCTAATACAGAGATTTACCTAGAAGCATTTGCTTAAAATGCTCCGATATGCTGTATCATGGCATTTTATTAAACACTCTTTGTTAAGCTTTGAGTTTGCGTGCAGCCGCCACCTTTTATATCCACAAAGTATCACGCGATGGTGGTGTGACTGTGAGAATGCGCATGCCATTTGTTGGGCTTACTGTAGCTTTCTTCCTTTTTAGTAGGATGTGTGTATTGCGATTTACCCTTTCTTCTGACGCATACCTGTTTGTTGGGATAGTTGTTGTCGCCATTATTAGTGGACCAGCGGAGACATGTGGGATTTACCCAATGTGTGTGGTGCCTACCCGTTTATAATGTCCACAGGCGTTACCACAGATGCCCAACCTGGAAAAAATCGACAAAGAAGAGCTTCGCTGTTAAATTAGCATGGACGAAGCGAGGAGCACACACGACCGCTGTCTATGTTGCGGCGCTGTCTGTGACAGTGAAATGTGTTCAGTGCCTCACGATTCGTTCTTCTTCATTTGCGCTGCTAATGCCTTAAATACTTATTTCTAATTGGGAAAGTTGGGGTCATCGGCGTATCAGGAATATCTTTCTGCGGCTTGTTTTTGGTAGGCGCACCAGCTGACTCCAAAATAAATAAAACGGTCTTCTTTGCTCGTCCGCTTGTGAGCTGTTAAAACAATATACACGGAATAAGCAATAATTCAGCTGCGCGAGAGATTTCGGGAGCGCTATACTTTAAAGAAAGAGAGAGCGTTTTTCGATTGGAACATTTATTTCGTTGTCTACTTCAGATATCCTGTTTTCTAACAGCGGAGCTGTTTTAGCCGTGTGTGAGATCTAACTAGTGGACTGGAAAAACCGTGCCACCATCGAACATGCTACCGCCGAACAGAAAAGCAAACCGCGCCACCACGCCGCCACCGAACGCGCCACCGCTGAACAAAAAGGCAACCCGGCATGCGCTATGTTTCTCCTCTTCTTCATCAAAAACTTCTTCATCTTCTGCTTCAATCGCAGAATGCGAAGAGATATTCTAAGCGGGTGGGGGGGGGGGGGGCGGGGAGAGGAATTACGCGGTGAACAAGCGTACCCACGATCCGAAGGCGAGCGTCTCAACCACTCGGCTATGCAGGCATGCTAGCACAGCTTAGCATAGCCTTGTGTAGTATAATATTGCAGAGGGGAAGGCAGGTGACGGTGAGGAGGAGGGAGAGGAAGAGGGGAGAGAGTAATGTAAAGGATACAAATACAGAAGTAGACTGAACGGAAGGCAGACAGTGAAACAAGGAGAGATAGAAAATGAAGAAAAAAGATGGAAATGAATAGACAGCAAGAGAAAGACAAACAAAGATGCAGTGAGAAATACAGAGAGAGAGAGCAAAATGGCAGAGAGAGAAAGACACAGTGAAAAGTGAGAGAAAGAAATACAGTGAACTCTTACTTGTACGAATGTCGGTTTAAGAATAACGAACTTTTAGATAATACGCAGTCGTTTTCTTATGCATACTATGCCAAAAGCTTTCACTTAAACGAACTTCTGAATAGTGAATATTTCAGTTGAAGCAACCTGATTCTCGGACCCGGGCTCACTGTTAAATCAATTTGCATTATGCAGCGCTGGCGTAGTCAGCGCGCGCCGCCACTACCCATCTATCGGCGACTGTGAAACATTGCTTGTGCATGCAGTGCTGCTCAGGCAAAAGGGCCGTGCAGGAGACAAAAACGAGCCACGTGCGCATCAGTTCCTTTTTTTTTCCTATCTAGGTGCTATTTTTTTTCGGCCATCTTCGTTTCGAGTAACAACTGCACAGTTCGTGCTCCGGGCTCCTACTTTCGTATGAGCTGGACAAAACGGAACTGGTTGTCTCCTTCAGAGAAGCTCAAAATCCATCAGCATCTGGAGAGCGGCCAAAGGCAAGCGGACTTAACAAATGACTACGGAAGTGCACTATCGACGTTGTCAATGATAGTGAAACAAAAATCGAAGTTCGAAGGAGAAACTTTGTTCAATCACACCAAGTAACGGCATTGCATCGGACATTTCAGGGCAGTGACAATGCCGTTGCGGTGTGGCTCCGCGACCTGAGATTGCAAAACATTCCTGTGTCCGACCCGATGATAGTTTGTTCTTGCGCTTTAAGGGCGCAATTTCAATTGAAAATTACAGAATTATTTCCCAAATAAATTGCATTTCTCACTTGTGACTCAATATCTGTGTTGCCCACTGCTGTTCCCTATTTAAGTGAACATTTAGGTTTAGTGAAGTATTCAGTTTAGTGCCAGCAGCCCTGGGGCTGGCTGCTCTTAAACACGAGCTAGATTAAATTTACTTGCGATACCTTAAGTATGATATAATTAACAGGCATAAGCGGTTTCGTCTTTTTGCAGGGCACTTTTCAAACAAACTCTCATTCGCCAAATTCTTTGCTCCCGACAGTTAGTCCCTATGAGGCACAGAGTAATTCAAATGACATCCTCCTGTATGCTCATAAGGGCTGTTCCCTCATATGCGCCTCTCTGACATAGGTATCTGACATAGGTACCTATCTGACATAGGTACCTATCCATTCTCAGAAATGTCCAGCGCAATAGTGACCTTACTTCTGCGCTCTTCAGCAAGTATTTTCGCAAAGGCGATTATATCCGTGAATTTTCGGTCGTCCCGCCGACGACGTTCACCTTTTTCGCGTGTATTGCCCATGCTGTACTCCATGCTGTGAGAATAGTGAGTTGACAGAGTTACGTGAACTTATTAGGCCATATCATAGGTCTGCAAACTCACTCATGAGTCGACTCACTCAGACTCACTCAGACTCAGATTGAGGCGTGAGTCTGAGTCTGAGTGAGTCCGG
The DNA here is from genome assembly GCA_030522465.1 of Rhipicephalus appendiculatus. Lineage (NCBI taxonomy): Eukaryota > Metazoa > Arthropoda > Arachnida > Ixodida > Ixodidae > Rhipicephalus > Rhipicephalus appendiculatus. The sequence continues at coordinate 36,654 of JALIZH010020013.1, forward strand.
CTGAATTATACTTAGGTGAGTCTGAGTCCGAGTGAGTCCGCTTGAGGAAAATTTTGGTGAGTCTGAGTTCGAGTGAGTCCGGCTGAGTTATACTTTGGTGAGTCTGAGTCCGAGTGAGTTCGGCTGAGTTATACTTAGATGAGTCTGAGTAGGAGTGAGTCTCCTTGAGGAAAATTTTTGTGAGTCTGAGTCCGAGTGAGTCTGGATGACGAAAACACCGGTGAGTCTGAGTCCGAGTGAGCTTGGTTGGAGGGAATTTTCGTGAGTTTGAGTTCGAGTGAGTCTGATTCAGAAAACTTTTGGTGAGACTGAGTCCGAGTGAGTCTGGTTGAAGAAAATATTAATGAGTCTGAGTCCGAGTGAGTCCGCTTCAGCAGAATTTTGGTTAGTCTGGGTCCTAGTGAGTGCTAAGCGAAAAACGTTTATTGAGTGAGTCTGCGTGGGGTCCATTTATTTTGCCGACCTATGGTTCCAAATATTTATAGCCTCCTTTTACGGCATGCCTTGTAATCTTCAACAGGACTTGTTGCTGCGCTAGTTGGTTCATACTTCAGGAAAAACAGGCGCAAAGAATACGGGGACAAAGTGAAGAAACGGACAGACATGGGCGCCATGTCTGTCCGTTTCTTCACTTTGTCCCCGTATTCTTTGCGTCATTAATGTTTTTTTTCTTGTAATCGTATAGGTGTACGTCTTGTAAAGCCCTAGAAATTATTTTTCAAATTATCAAGCTGTCCATGGCCTCATATATGAGGGCATGTAAATGGGCTGTGCAGCATTTTTTGACACATGCACAACTCCAGGCCAATTTTATTAAGCGACATCGTGATCCACATTGAGTTTGATCTACAATTGTGTACCTAATCAACGGAAAATGAGTGCAATGTTCGAGCTTCATCATTCATGTGGATTGAAATACGACAAAGCAGCACGATTCGCGAGCATAGAGCGCCCCTTCGCTCTCTTTGCATTGAACCGCTTGTGTCTAGATGCCGCTTCGGTTTTTCCATGAATAAATGTGGCAATTGGGAAATTTTTGAGCGCCAAACAAGACATTCACAAGTACGAGAGAGACAGGACGGGCGCTTTTGAATGCCTTGTGAATGCATTGTTTCGCGTTGAAAAATTTCCCAGTAGCTATGCACCATCTCGCCGAATTGCAAGTTTTGTTAAAAATGTAGCGACGACACAGACCATCGGCTTTCGTAATGTCATTCGCTACGAAATAAACACCGGCTGCGTTATTTAAAGTGGCTAGATAATGCTTGCCCCCGTGGTACCTCGAAAGTTGTAGCGACGGGATTTCAAGGAGGAAGGGGGTAGAAATTTCATGTCATATGCGACGCTTCATCACTTGCAAAAACAAATTTCTTCGGGCTGTAATGTGGTCCAAGAATTCTGTTACCTCTCGGCAATTCAAGGAGATTTTAAACTTTAATGACCTCTTCGAATTCTAGACTCACTTTGGGGAAATATTGCTGCCATATTTTCCCAGCACGCCTGCAGTTCAGTCCTTGCCGACTCAAGCAAAACTCGTTTTTTTTTCATACTTTTTTCTTTTCTTTCCTATTCAAACACCTTTCCATTCATAACAAGGGTTGAAAGTTGGGCGAGTTGGTGCGGTAACATCTTCAGAAAAACAAGATTTTAAATACGACAAGCAGCACGATTCGCGAGCATCGAGCGCCCCTTCGCTCTCTTTGCATTGAACCGCTCGTGTAGGCATAGTATATCAGATCCCGTTAACGTGCGGGAAATCTTACATCGGAGAAAGCGGCAGATGCATCAATGCCAGACTAAGGGAGCACGAGCGATCCCTTTCCAATACCCCGGGCTTACATTTGCCCGCGCATTGCGGAGAGTGTGGGTGTGAACCCGTTTTTAATGATGCGCAAGTGGTGTCCAGGGACAGTAGATACTTAGGCCGCAAGATGATAGAGGCCTTCCACATCCGGAGAAAGGGTGAAAGATGTGTCAGTGCTACCTCCATCAGTTTGTCCGATAAATAGTTCGATTATCTGCGGTCCACGTGTTATAGTTAACTAAGGGGTAGTGATTGTCAGTTTGAAATCTTTGACCGGTTTTGTATCTTGGCTACGGGGTTTCACGTGTTTTTTTCTCTGTCTGTGACACATCATCTTTTCTGCGGCTTTTTAAGGTTGACACGGTTTTCAATAAACTAGTTGTGAGTCTGCGCTCGTGTTCGTCAATTCTTTCTTTGTTTCTCGTCCTGCTGCGCAGTTTTTCTGAAGATGTTTCCATTCATAGCCAGCGTTGACGCGCCGAAGCACTTTTGGTGGTCCCTCAGCCGAAATTGTGTTCGTCCAAGCCACACGGCAAAAAGCTTCATGGCACGGGCGTTTCCCAGGCTCGTTTCTCGTATCTTGCTTTCGAGCTCCTAATACCCCCCCAAGGAATGCAAGGAAAGTACAAAATGAAGCAACGAGCTCGACACTCTAGGCTTGGGGCCTGCAACACAAATATCTCTTTTCTTTCAAAAGTGAACATTCGGCAGAAGTCTGTCTGGTTGGGATAACAGAAAACTGGAGAAAAGAGAAAACTCCAGCCAAAATTTATTTTAAGAAACCGCGATGTTTCGAAGCATGATCGGCTTCTTGTTCAGGGGTGAGAAGGCCCGAGATGTGCAACGCCTTCTTGCCAGGCGTGATTGTTTGCCGTGAGTCGTCGCAAGCCCTGGCAGTAGAGGGAGGGCAGTGCCCCCGTGGTGTGGTTGATGTTTCCCGCTGTCTGCTCCATGTAGCAGGATTCGGGGAGGGGCCGCCGGTGAAGGTTCCTTTCTTTTTCCAAACTCACCGTGCCGTCTGGATTGGTATGGTGGTCAAACCGCTAGCAGTGCTCTGTCACTTCGCTCCGTCCGCTGTTCAAGTGACGGAGTTCATTCTTGTGCTGCGGCATTCTTTAATGGAAGTTCTTGGTTTCCTCAATGTAGGAAGCGGGGCTGTCAGCGCACGTGATCCGGTACACGATGCCCTGCGCTTTTTCCGCAGATGCGCTGTGTTTGGGCCGAGGGATGAAACTGCCGATGGTGGTGGATTGCTTGTGGGAAATGTCGACCCCTGCCCTTCTTAGTATACGGGCTATTGCTTCGCTGGCGCCCGCAATGTAAGGGATCGACACACGGCGCCGTTGGTGTCACGTTTCCCCCGTCTTTTCTCTTCCGGAGGGCTCTGCTAATAAACGCCTTTGTGTAGCCGTTGGTGCAGAGGCCAGGAATTATTGTCTTCCTTTCTTCTATCCGCTGCTGTGGCGACGATTGGTGATTTTGGTTGGAGTTTTATATTTAAACTCGTGACGCAGCGGGTGGTTGGTTGTTTACACAATAAACGAAGGCATGTTTAGCTGCAGTAGGGCGATAGGAACTTTAAAATTAATTTTAAATATGTCCTAGGCTATATTATGTGTTGATATTTCGTAGATGATGCGCGTGTGTATACACAAATCTATACCACATGTTATCTAGCCTTCATAATTTTGTTTCAGAACTTCAATGGGAAAGATAGAGGGGGGGGGGGGGGAGTATGCGCTGGTATGAAGATAAGGAGCGGTCTCATAATATACGAGACTCGAGCACTGCTCTCCATCCATTACCCCCATCCCTGCATATTTCAAGAATGTAGCCTTTGAAGCAGGAAAGAAAAAAAACGCATATCCTGCCTTCATCTCACTCATTTTGTATTCGTCACTTTGTATTATTCACTCACTCATTTTGTATCACTCGCTCATTTTGTATCATCTCACTCATTTTGTATTCGTCATTTTGTATTATTCACTCGTTTTGCTTTCGATCATAAGTCGCTGAGCAGAGTCCCCTCATGGGAGGCAAATTAGCTCATTTCTCATGTTTCATGAATCACAAGATGTCATTACGAACCCACACCAATTGCCCATCAGTCTGTTATTCTCCAAAGAAAAACCGTACGTTATGGCAACGTCCGCTGCCCCATTGACCCGCTGAAAATAGGCTCCTCAATTATTTATTTATTTAATAGTACCCTGAAGGCCCGAAGAAATTACAGAGGGGAGAAGTGCATTTGAATAATGCGTAAGAGATTAGCAGTTACATCGAAGTAAAAACAATACAAATAATAGGTAATTAAGGATAGATATAATAGCAACGCTGTGAGAACAAAAAGAAATAAAATTGCTAATAGCGCAGGGTTAGCTATGTGAACTTATTGCGTTTGGTTTGTAGTAAACCCTCCAGTTGTCAGTTCAGCGCCTTGTCCAGTGACTTTTTTCTTAGAAATGAATATTCCTGTCCTTTCTGGGGACTAGTACGATCACTGTGAAGCGGCGTCCACGTCCCCACCTTTCAATACGGCATTCTTGCAATCGGCTTGACTATCAGCAATTGCAGTTTTCGGAAAGCAGAAAATTGCCACCTCGTTTTGCATGGTCTGTACCAGACCATGCAAAAAGCTGCAACCATATTTTTGAACACACTGGCCGGCTCTCATCGGCGCGCCTATGCGCGTTCCTTTTTGCCTTGTGTCCGTATCCAGCGTGGTACTGATAGGACTCTTTACCATTATCCACGAGATAGAGTAATCACTAACAGTTACAACTGGTTCTTAGCCGGCTCCGAAAAATACCTTGCTAGAAACAAACGCAGGCACAACCCGTGTACTTAGATTAAGATGCACGTTGAAGAACCCTGGGTGGTCGAAATATCGGACCCCTCCACTACGGCGTCTCTGACAACCACATCTTGGCTTTGCCACGTAAAATACCAAGCTATATTATCCGGAATCAGTTTGCGAAAGCATTTCATCGACTAAAACCGAACTTAGCATTTCTATAATTCGAAACACTAGTATAATAATTATTGGCGTTTAACGTCCGAGAACCATGATGTGATTATGAGGGGCGCCGTAGTCGACGGCTGCGGAAATATTGGGCTGGGGTTCATTACGTGCGCCAAAATATAAGCACACATGGCTCAAGCGTTCCGGCATCCATCGAAAATGCGGCCGGGATTCGATGCCGTGATCTTCGTGTCAGCAGTCAAGCACCACAACCACTAGATTATCGTGGCAGGTGTTCTCGAAACTTTAGAGAGGCATAACCATGCAATCTATAAAGCCATGTTTCCAAAATTTTTCAAGGGTGGTGAGCTCGATTCTGCAAAAGATGGTCGCTTCATATTATTTTCTTTTTAGCGTCGTCAATGAGCGGTAAATCGACTGCAAGACCATTGGCAGTTTCATGAACGTGTTTATAAAAGCGCCATAACGTAATGTCAAGCTTTCTTCGTTCCCAAGTAGCGTGATTAGGCCTTCGAACGGCAAAGCGTAAGAAATGACTTCATTTATAATTGGGTCTGCCAAAAAAGCACGTACGCGCTCGCCCATTGAAAACAAATGGCGCGTGCGCATAGCGCATTTCAAAGGTAACAGGAGTGAAAACCTAATGTTCCTTGAAGGTCCGTAGACCCATTCCTATATTTAAAGAAAACATTCTCAGTATTGCAAAAATAGCGCGTAATGTTGAATTTCTCTTTACGATAGACATTGCGATGCACGGGAAATAACTTCTTTTTGTATGTTGAAAGCTATCATACATATATTTTGAAGGTTTCCTGGCACTTGTGATCCCTTAACATGTGTTAGTCTACATCAGCTATTTTATGGCGCTCCTTCGACATTTATTGGATGAGCCGGGCCAAATCGAATATTGCTAATTTTTAGGGTCGAGTGCGTCTGGTTGAGAAAAAGTTAGGCGAGTCTGTGAGTCCGAGTGAGTCCGCTTCAGGAGAATTTTGGTGAGTCTGAGTCCGAGTGAGTCCGGCTGACCAATATTTTGGTGAGTGAGTCCGGCTGAGTTATATTTTCGTTATATTTTCGTGTGTGTGAGTCTGAGTGAGTCGGGCTGCGTAATATCTTCGTGAGCCTGAGTCCGAGTGTATCCGGCTGAGTTATATTTTGGTGAGTGCGCTTGAGGAAAATTTTGGCGAGTCTGAGTCCGAGTGAGTCAGGTTGACGAAAATATCCATGAGTCTCAGTCTGAGTGAGTCCGTTTGAGGAAACTTTAAGTGAGTCTGAGTCCGAGTGAGTCTGGATGACGAGAACACCGGTGAGTCTGAGTCCGAGTGAGTTTGGTTGGAGAGAAATTTCGTGAGTCTGAGTCCGAGTGAGTCTGCTTCAGCAAAATTTTGGTGAGTCTGAGTGAGAGTTAGTCCTAAGCGAAAAATATATTTATTGAGTGTGTCTGAGTGAGCTCAGTTTATTTTGCCGACCTATGGGCCATATACACCGTTGATATACAGGTACAGAAATATAAATAAATTTGCATGATTACATATTCACAAAGTACTTCAGAAAGAGTGAACAATTTAGCGCAACAAAACAACTATTACAATATCACAAAAGACAAAGGTTTAAGATATCCAGCATGTTTTCTAAATTTGCGATATTATTATCATGCTCAATAATCACAGAAGGGCAAGCAATGTCAGTCATTCAGTCAGACGAACTTTATTAAAGTCCTGGGGAGGAGCTCCTAGGAGCCCACCGAGGGCCTAGCTTTCGACGAGGGCGGGGGCCAGAGGCTTCCGACCTCTTCACAGACCCCCTGGACGGCCCTGAATTGGTCGAACGAGGCAGTGCTAGATATACATTGGTAAAAGTCTGCCTCGGTGATGTGGTGTCGTCTTCTTTTGTCGCGTAAGTGGGAGCACCGCCACATAATGTGCTGAAATGTAGCCAATCGGCCGCAGTCAGGGCAGTTTAGGGAAATGTCTGTATACGAGACCATGTAGGTCGGTGATGGGAACGTCTGTGTTTGGATTAATCGAAGGGCGATTTCTTCACTTCTGGCTAGATGTCTACGCGGACCTGGTAGGGATCTCCTGCCCAAGTGGTGATGAAAAGTAATCTCGTAAAACTGCAATATTTACTGTCATTTACTGCATCCAATTCGTCGCAGCCATCCAGGCGCATCATCTGCGTAACATTTTCCCCACTACAATCATCTGATGACTCAGAACAGCGGAGGAAATAGCCGAGGTACATGCAATAGCCCAGTTGATTACACTCTCCACCACGCGATCAGGAAAGTACGTCCTTAAACGGATTGGTACACCAATTTCAGCCATAGACAATAACCATAGAGAAATTCCCCAACTATTAGAGGGAGAATACCAGAGTCATGCCTGTTTCACGGAATCTTCACCCCATCCGTACTGTTAACAGAAGGCAAGCCGAAGCCAAAGCCCTACTATTAAATGCTAAAAATCATGCTGAAGAATGCTCGTTTGTTGACGTGGTTTTCATGTCCAAGAAACGTTCGTGGTAAGCCAACGATGCGCACACAACTACAACGCTTGCAAAAAACACGCCAATCCACCTCGTATCACTTGTGCGAAAGCCGAAAAATGCAGCAGACAATTACTCGCCGACTGCTTTGCATGAAACCGATTCCTACAAGGCATGGAATTCGCCGAATATTTTTAATTTGAAGCTGTTGAGGACGTGTTAAAAGCTTATAGATGTCTTGAAAGTGTTTCCATTGGTTTACCTCTTACGAACTTTGTCCTAACACTACGAAAATAAAAATAAATGTTAACCTAAATAATGAAGCAAGGAAGCATTGATGTGGCAAGATGGAATTTTTTCGGGATATATATTATATAATACCCCCCAATGAATAAATCACATCTTCACCGCAATGGCGAAGCAGTAAATGCGATAACAAGAAATTGTAATGGTATACGAAGGAAGGCTAGCAGCCAAGTCTTTGGATGCGAGCTCGCGTTACTCTGCGAAATGCTGGTATCAAATCATGCGGCCGCTCCGGGAAGACAAGCGGTTTTTGTGCGACCTCTTCAGGCTGAGAGCACATCACGTAGTTGGGTATACGAGCCGTTTTCTCACACCTGCAGAGATAGCGCGCATGGCAGCGATCTCAACCGCGCCCTTATAATCAAAGTTAACTCTAGCAGCTGGAGCGACATAGGCCTCCCCCCCCTTCCCCGGCGTCCCTCCATGCTCCCTTTGGTGCGGCAGGGCGTTTCCTCTCCTCTTGAGCAGCAATCGACGCAGGTCTCGCACGAGTGGTGACGTTGTTCCATGCGCCCTCCGTGGGACGGAGATAGGCCGGCTCATTTCACCTCTGCTTCAGCCGCATTTGTCACTTCGCCCGCGCGCTGTAACCCGCGCGTGGTACACACGATGCGCGGGGGAATATTATCAATTTGGACTTTATATGGAACATGGCGGCGGTGATGCCGACGGAAAACACCCGTTGAGAGTTTCCATAAAATTGCTATCCCAATAAAACACCTCTTTTCAGTGTGATACATTCGCGTCCACATACGTTCTGGCCACTGTCAACGAACCAATAATTTGAAGGTTTCGAGATAGCTTTACACATACCTATTAGATAAGGCAGTATCAGGAACTTTAAAAATGCCACAAGTGTCACTAAACTCCACCTATTCGTCTTAACAATATAACACAGTTGGTATTTGAATGGTTAGTTACCAATGTTCGCCTACAGCGCACATATAAACAAGGACGATTGTTCTGACATTAATCTATCTGGCGATGCATCATAAGTCGACTTATAGCCCTCTGATAGCATTGTACATTAATGTAATGGCACACGGCCTGTTGCAAAATGTCGCGATCTATTGGGAGGCTACAATAATAGCTATTCATCACACAAAAATACAAATCCAGGAAACTTCGACCACTCAGCTATTCACGGCAACACCATCGAAGGCTAGAGGGCTTTCGCAGCCACGCACAAAAAAAGAATATACGACATGGGCGGATGCAACGACGACAAGACTGAACTTGTTGCGAGTTTGCATTTACGCACTGCTTTGTTCTTGGTCTTCATACGCGATAAAACTCCGTCCTCCAGAGTAGTCGCCACCATTGATAATAAAATTAATTGCTTAGACTTTTTTTGCAAGGCGCTACCTTTTTTGTGCACCAATTGGACATTCGTTCGCTACTAATTGCGGTCACCGCTCCACTAGTGATTCCACCGTAAACAACACTTTTTTTCCCGGAAAAAACCGGTTGCGAGCTTATTCTTCACATAGCATCATCGCTTCGTGCTTCATGTATTCATGGGCTAACTGCTTTTTGCGGTAAGCAAGTGTAGCAGACGTTTCCGTTTTTCCAGATGGTATTCTGCAGCGTGCAATATGTATGGTGTATCCATATAATGATAATGAAGAATTTGTTACGTAGACGACATTGATATTTTCACAATTCTTACGTAAATGTATCTACTGCGGTCGTCAACATGCCGTTGCTAGATAAATTCATAAATGCGGGGTTAGGTGCACCTTCTGGAGGCACGCATCCCTTCCGGCTCCTATCTCCATGTGCATTACACGCGACAAAAAACAAGCGGGGCGTTTTCTTCTCGCTTGAAGAGAGCAGCGATCGTTTTAACGTGAAGCGATGTTGTCGCAGTAGCATTCGCGTGACAGCATTCAGTCAGTTTCGCCTGCACTAGGACACACGACGCCCTGGGCTATGTTATCAATTGGGAGTTCTGTGACGTCGATGGCGAGGGCAAAAGCACACCGAGACTGTCCATAAAACTGCTGTCACAATAATGCGTAAATTCGTACTCCTTTATATTGCAATTTTGCTATCAGAAAATTATTTTTTGTGCATTCCTACAGGAGGGATACCCCACTGAATGCAAATCCACCACATGCGATAGAGTGTCATGTTTCTAAGAAAATATTGTTCCTTTAGAGTGAATATGAAGAAAAATATCCTGAAATACTTATATTTATTGTGTAAGTCGCAGTCATTATGCAGTGTTTGAAATGGGTAGTACAAAACACAGCTGCTTAATCATAGTGATTGAATAACACAGAACACACACCTAGGACAGCAATGTGCAGATATAACATACAGCAGCTGCAACACGCCATATTGGTTCATTTAAGATTGAGTATTACTTTGCACTTCAACCGCACATGAAGATGGTAATAATGAGAGGACAAAATGATGGTATCAATTTGCTCATTCAAATTGACGGCGGTGTGCTCAGAAAAGTATGCATAAAACAAGTGTTGCCTTCAGAAAAGACATTGGTTACTGCACCAGCGATTTCGTACCACTGCAACTGGCCAAACTGGAGGTTTCGAGGGTTAGCCAGCAGTGAACACACCATTCTGTGAATGTAAATATGTGCTGATTATTATTTCCGCTCAGCCGATGAATTTGGAACGTCTAGCTTCGCTGTACATTGCGTCTAAGAAGCGAAGCAGCATCACTGGCCGCAGACCTGTCCCAGGTTTTCCAGGGACATTTCTCGGTTTCGAGGGGAGGTTTGCAATGACGAATGTATCTTAGAAGAGGAAGACACGGCAAAAAACCTTGTTTTTTAGGGTAAGACGGTTGCGAACGGTCCCAATCGACACACACTCCGTCTGTCCTTTACGTCTGTGTTCTTTAGTCGTGCCTCCCCCCAAGAAATATGTACCATCTAGCTCAGGAGGGCGTTTTAGCTGATGAAAAAATAGCAGAGCACCAAAAAAATAATAAGGGGAGATCACGGGAGATCAAGACTAGTGCCCGGTTTTAGATCCTGTTTGCATTAATGTCACTGTGACAACGTAGCATGTGGGTCATGTTGAGGCCTGTAAACTACCAGCTATATCTCTGGCTTCCTTGAACGAACTCATTGGTCGACACGACTCTTTGAAACGAACATCTGGATCAACACGATCACTCAATTAGCCCAACTGATTGGTACACACTACTTCATGCCCATGTTTATGGGGTAGTTATTCAGGCGGCTGCTATTGAATGTTTTCTTGTGGAACTGAGACGATGATGAAGTGTCTGCCTTTATTCCATTTGTTATTTCAGTTACTTATTTATTTTTTAACTTTCAATTCAAGTTATATACAAAAGAAATATAGTGTCTGATCTGAATCAGTGAAAAACAATTATTGCACACTTTCTGATTATATATGGGGTTCTTTTGGTTGTGAGCACAACATCAAAATTCATAAAATGGAAAGTCTTAACTTCTTCATATAGTGATCTCTTGGCCGATCCCCCGGAGTGGGTATGAGCCGTACCAAAGGGAACAATAACAACAACAGCAGCAGTACGCTGTCCGAATATCTCTTGCCGTTTTTGCGCAATAATATGTGAACCTCTTGAAGCCTACCACTGCATTCATCGGCGATGAACAAGGACCAGTTCGGATATCTGCCAGGTCCTGCGGCGTCCGCGACGGCCACGTCCAGGAAGCGGGCTGGCCCTTACTGCGACAGCGAGGACACTGATGTCCACTCACTGACAGGCGAGGGGCCATCTGATGGCGACTTCGAACTTGTAACGAGCCGAAAGGCGAAGAGACGTAACTCCAGGGCCTCTTCATCCACGAACACACCGAATGAAGGAGCGACGCGAAGGCCCGAGGTCAACACCATCATTTTCGTTCCTGTTGACCCCAACAGCAACATGAAGCGCCTCAACATGCAATCTGTTTCGGCCCTGCTCGAGGGACTGGTGCCAGATCAAATCATCGACATCCGAGTGAACCCGCGGAAGAATGTCATGGCGATTGATGTTTCGCATGCAACCGCACTGAACACACTACGAAACGTCACAGCGCTGGATGGGATCAACGTCCGCTCCTACATCCCAGTGGTCTCCAACGTCGTCTCCGGCGTCATCTACGACGTTGACGCTGCGATTCCCAGCTCCGACTTGTGTGGCCTGGTCAAACCAGCCAACGAAGCTACCATCATCGCCAAGGTTGCTCGTTTGGGAACCTCACGCTGCGTGAAAATAGACTTCAAAGGCAACTCTCTACCGTCTTATGTAAAGGTGGGCCACTTCCGACATTATGTAAGACCTTTTGTGCCGAAACCACTGCAATGCCACAATTGCATGAAACTAGGCCACGTGAGAACCACATGCGAAAATAGGCGAGTATGTTCTCGCTGTGCTGAAGCCCATTGCGCCGACGATGGTACAGCCAATGTCCTGAAGTGTTCAAACTGTAATGGACCTCACGAAGCTTCCTCGAGAGAGTGCCCAAAAATGAAGAGGGAAATCACTGTATTGAAACAAATGGCAAGGGACCATACATCACATCGCGAGGCTGCCGAAACCATCAGAAAGCGGCGACGTCGGCGCCGAGTTTCTTCTAATAAAGCCAATGCCTCTGCATCTACAGCGCCCCTTGAACGCCCTGCTTCACTGGCTACCTTGTCAACCGGACCCTTCACGGCCGGTACGAATCTCACTTGGCCTCCATTACCGAAGCCACAGAACCACGGATGCGTGACGGCCGGCGTAAACGACAACACTAAGGAAGGCATGGACACCTCTGACGCAGCTTGGCCTTCGTTACCGAAGTCGCAGCGACATGCAGAGTCACTGTGCACGTCGGCAAAAGTGAACACTGATTCAACGAATGACCAGTTGCCTGAAGAAGACAAAGCAATGGTAATAGTTCTTCAGTCACTCCTGGACACTCTTTCCATGATCATCGGCAAGCTCAAATCACCATACGCTCAGTCCGTAAAACAGGTGCTGGATGGTCTAGGTCCAGTACTCGCAAGCCTTCAGTAGACACCATTACTCGTCTACTCACAGTGCTACGTCATGCGCCCGAGATCCCGCGCTCAGTACTATGGAACGCAGCAGTGTCTTTTGTACGCTCTTTTCTTTTTATCTCTCTTTCTTTTAATCCCTCATTCCCCTTCCCCCAGTGTAGGATAGCAAACCGGACGCGCGTCTGGTTGACCTTCCTGCCTTTCCTTCCTTTTCCTCTTCCTTGTGGAACCAAAAACAGTGTCTTCGATCCCCGGGGTAGGATAAATCCTAGAGCTGAATCGTATCAGTGGAGGCTTTTTGGCTACCCGCTTAAACAAGCCCTGATTGTTCCCTGCGTCTAGCTGCATGAGACATGGCGAACACTGAAAACTTGTACATTCAGTGTAGCTGGCAAATACAGATATTCTTGTATGCTTGTGGAAATGTAAGCGATAAAACAGAACGTCACGATTCTTCCAACATTTTGAGGTATTTTTGCATTCAAACTGAATACTTGGATTATTTACGAGTGAGTTACTGTACGTGGCCCGAGATATAAGAGCTCTGTTAAAGAGTAGAATAGCTTCGTAAACATAGGCGGTACAATTTTTGACGCGGATAATTCTGGAAACAGGAACAATTTTGGAAGTGGCATACGTTTGGCAATAACTTTGTCAGTTGGTTACGTGTATAGCTGTCATATAACAATAACGGACAACAGTTTGAATAAACGACGCATATTTTTAGGTTTTTAGCACTACGGCCCAAAACACTATATCAAAAAATGTTTTAGTGTGATC
>JALIZH010020014.1:0-26031 GCA_030522465.1 Rhipicephalus appendiculatus
CTTGATAGCATCGTTGGATAAACCATTCCAATCTCGGATTGCTCGCGGGAAAAAAGAGTACCTGAAAATTGAAAATATCGTTGTGAAATCTGTATCCAGCTAAGTGCTTGGTGTGTTTTGTTCGAGAACTGGTTGTATCCGAGTGCAGTAAGTAGTTGTTCGCATTGATTCTCATGCTGCCATTTAGAAGAAGAAAAAAGAAACTTTAGGCGAAGCAGTCTGGCTCGATCTTGTATAGTGGGTAGTTCAGCTTGCTTTATTAGTTCTGTAGGAGAGTCGCGATGACGATACTTATTAAAGATAAATCTAAGTGCTTTTCTTTGTACGCCCTCCAATTTTGCTATGTAATGTTTACGGAAGGGAAACCAACATATTATTCCATATTCCAGTATTGCGCGAACGAGTGACAAGTATGCAAGGCGTTTAGTATCTGCAGATGCGCATCTAAGCGAACGTTTTAAAGAGTACAAGACTGCCATTGCTTTGTTAACAACATATGTTACCTGCTTGTCCCATTTGAGATCTGATGAGATTATGACACCTAAATATTTATATGCTTCCACTTTCTTTAACATCTGTCCTTCTAAATAATAAGGGAAGTTCATGGGCGCTCTTTTATTCGTCACTGTCATACTCACCATCTGCCACGTCCGACACCACTGTGTTATATGTTCAAGGGCTCTGTTTAGAATTATCTGATCTTCACGGCAGGTTATTTCCTTATAGATAATGCAGTCGTCTGCAAACATTCTTACTGTTGCGTCACAATTGATGTGCAAATCATTAATAAAAAGAAGAAAAAGCATAGGAGCTAGAACGGCGCCTTGTGGAACGCCAAACAGCACATCGCCGTAATCCGAGGAGTGGTCTTTGTAGTAAACATATTGACGTCGTCCTCAAAGATAGCTTTTTATCCACTTGGTGATGTTGTTCTCGCCGAGATAGTGGGTAAGTTTCTGAAGTAACTTAGGATGGGAAACCTGGTCGAATGCTTTGGATAAGTCCAAGAAAATTATATCCGTTTGGCCACATTTGTCCATTGTAAGTGCTAAGTCGTGGATTGTCTCAATCAGTTGTGTAGTTGTGGACAGTCCTTTCCGAAAGCCATGCTGATTCGGGACAATGAAGTTGTTTTTTTCTACAAATGATACAAGGTGTTTCAGGATTAGATGTTCAAGGATTTTTCCGGCCGTACAAGTAAGCGAGATTGGTCGGTAGTTGGATGTGTTGGTAAGGTCGCCGGACTTATGGACAGGAATAACCTTGGCTGTTTTCCATTTCTCCGGGATTTCGCCAGTTTCTAATGATTTGTTATATATAATCAGTAAGAACTTTGACATCCATTCTGCGTATCGTTTCAGAAATGCATTTGGAATATTGTCGGGACCACAGGATTTTTTAGGGTCAATTTCAAGTAATAGGCAGAAAATGCCCGATTGAGTTAGGATAAAGTCGTCTAGCTTTGCCGTGTTACTTGGAAGATAACTGAGGTCGGTTTTTTCACCGTTGTCTCGTGTAAATACTGAAACAAAGTAATCATTGAACTTCGTAGCCTTTGCAGTAGCTTCAGCAGGGGATGGATTACTGATTTCACGTGGCTTCGAATTAAGGTATCGCCAAAACTTAGAAGGAGATTCTTTGATAAATCTACTTAAGGTGACAATCATATATTCATCTTTTGCCATTTTTACAGCAGATTTTAATGCACGAGAATGTTCACTTATTTTAGCGGTGTAGCCTGGTATCGATGGTTTATTTCTCATTTTCCTTAATCTGGCAAGCTTTCGTTTTAGTTGTATTATTTTTCTTGTTATCCAAGGGTTTGTCTTGCGGACTGGTTTGATCTTTGTGGGAACATATTTTGATAAGCAGTGCTGAACGATTCTTTCAAAGGTTGTCCATAATCCATCCACTGAAACTGTATCATCTTGCGACAGCGAGCTAAAGGTAGAATACGATAGATCTAGGTAATCAAGAAGTCATCGGCATTCGCCCAGTTGAAAATTCGTGTACTCCCTTTTTCCTTAGGCGGGGGTGTGCCCAACATCAAGGAACGTTTAGTCGCTTCGTGGTCTGATATGCCACCGACAACTTCCCATGAAACACTGTCTTCTGCTATGCTATCGCTCACAAACGTCAAATCAAGTACATTCCTGCTTTTTGTAGTAACACGTGTTGGCTCCCGTATAAGCTGTCTAAGGCTAAAGTTAAAACTCAGATCAAGCAGCTCCTCTGGATGATTGGTATCGGCTGTATCATCAAGGGAATCCCACGTTATACCAGCAAAGTTGAAATCCCCCGTATGGATTATCTTTGTAATCTGCGTAAAATGAGCTTCCATGTAATTTGCTAGTACGTGTAAGACATCACGTGAAGCATTAGGGGGCCGGTACATGGTGCCTAAATAAAGGAAGCACTTATCTATCGTGATTTTACACCAAACTGCTTCAGCACCAACGACTTCCGGCATAGGTGTGACGTAGATATTTTCTTTTATCAATACAGCTACGCCACCCCCGCGTGAGCACCTATCTTTACGTATGACAGTATAACCCGGAGGGAATATACTGTTACTTGAAATATCAGGAGAAGGCCATGTTTCGGTTATTGTTACAATATCGGATTCATGTTCAAGAATGAATGCTTCAAGGTCCGTGCTTTTGTTCACAACACTTCTGGCGTTTATATTCACTATCACTAGGCTGAGGGGCATTTCATATTCACTCAGTTTTTAGATGTGAAGCATCTTATGGCGAAGCTTAATCCGGTGGTGGTGTGCGGCGTGGCCTCCCTTACTGCGCATGCGCAAACCCTTTCAAAAAAAATAAAAAAAAACCTCCTCTCCCCCTCTCTCTCCTCTAGGCATCCCTCCCCGCGGCAACCACACCCTCACTGCGCATGCGCCTCTCCTCCCTCTCTCCCTTCCTGTGCTCCCCCTCTCTCTCCTCTAGGCATCCCTGCGCGCGCTCCCACTGCGCATGCGCGTCCCCCCCCTCTCTCACCTCTCCTACGCTCCCCCCTCTCTCCTCTAGGCATCCCTGCCCACAGCGTCCACACCCCACTGCGCATGCGCGTCCCCCCCTCTCTCTCCTCTCCTACGCTTCCCCCCCTCTCTCGCCGCGCGACGCCGGCGCAGGCAGCGTCTGCTAGCGAGTTTCTTGGTTGAAAAAACCGACTGCTCGCGCTGCACAACCGTTCACTATCCATCCCGTATATATGGCAATGGATCTTGACCTCCAAGGTGGTGCCGGTGGAAGATTTCTCCTGTGCGTTGTTGAACAATAAAAATTCGCAGCGTGCGCGTTAACTAAAAGCGCACTGCGGGTCTCTGTGTCCAGTCGGAGTCTTCTGTCTCTCATTGCCCATTAGCAGCGATTGGCATGTTCCAGTAAGAAACACCGCTCCATCACTGCGTGCTTTGCGCCTCCTCAGTTTTCTCTCCTGCGCAACGCTGCGATAGCGCCAGCGTCAACGCCACCGCCAGTGTAAGCGTTAGCGCCCGCTGCTTCACATCTACACATGGTTCCCTTTAGCGGTAGATGGTGTAATTTTTGCCTTCCGGACGACAGGTTTCTTTCCTGCGACTACCCTGGCTTCTTTATGTTCGTCCCAGAATAGACTTGGTCATTGATCTTTATCTTGTCGTACACAAGTGAGACTTTTTCACCCTTATCTCGGTTGCTTTGCTGCTGTCCCAAAGTTTTTTCCGGATGTTACGCACACGGAGTGAAAAATCTTCGCCCACAGACACACGGGAATTCTTAAGCTTATAGCAGTTTTTCATTATTTTCGCCTTGTCCTCGAAGCACTGCAACTTCATGATAACAGGTCGCGTTTTGTTTTCTGTTTTAGTGCCTAGGCGGTGCATTCTCTCAATTCCAGAGATCGTGACACCGAGAATACCTTTAATAAGTTTTTCATAAATTTCTACATCTAGGTCATTAGCTTTCTCGTTTTCTTCTTCCGGAATGCCATAAATAATTAAATTACACCTTCTGCTTCTATTTCCGAGGTCATCAACCTTGAGTTGAAGACTACTAATGGTAGTCTCAAATGTCGCTATTTTATCCTCAACACCGGCCATTCTGCCCTCAAGGTTTGCCAAAGTGTCTAAATTTACATGAATGGCTTCCAGAGATACATTTATGGCCTTGTTGTCATTTTTTAAAGCACTTATGTCACCAGCCAACTTGCGGATTTCGGTCAAGACTTCCCGATTGCTAGGGCCTGGATTACTTTCTATATCCCCAGAAAGCATCAACAAGTACTTCAAGGATATTATACAATGGCACACAGTTGCATACACTTGGCCTGGGCATGGCAGCACCACAAGACATATCTCGTTACTTTTGTAACATCTGCCAAAATGTTTTCTCACCTGGATCAAGAAGATGAAAGGGTTATTCGACATGTTCACTGCGATGCCGCCATGCCCAATGACATTGCCAGGCTCACAGCGCTGTTTATAGGCGTATGATGTCGATAACGTTGGGGTGGCTGATACGCCTCCGAGGGGGGGCGTAGTCCAGTCGGTCCAACAGTCCAAGAAAGGCACCGCCTGCTAGTTCGTCGATCGGTGCTTTGCAGCACTCAGCACACGGCAGAGCAGTCAGCGCCGACACGGTGCGCTGAGGTGTCCAGATGCCGTCCGCGAAGCTGTCGCAAGGAAGCAGAAGGCTGAGCGCCTGGATCAAGAAGATGAAAGGGTTATTCGACATGTTCACTGCGATGCCGCCATGCCCAATGACGTTGCCAGGCTCACAGCGCTGTTTATAGGCGTATGATGTCGATAACGTTGGGTAGGCTGATACGCCTCCGAGGGGGGCGTAGTCCAGTCGGTCCAACAGTCCAAGAAAGGCACCGCCTGCTAGGTTCGTCGATCGGTGCTTTGCAGCACTCAGCACACGGCAGAGCAGTCAGCGCCGACACGGTGCGCTGAGGTGTCTAGATGCCGTCCGCGAAGCGGTCGCAAGGAAGCAGAAGTCTGAGCGCCTGGATCAAGAAGACGAAAGGGTTATTCGACATGTTCACTGCGATGCCGCCATGCCCAATGGCGGCATCGCAGTATCGATGCAGCAGAGACGGCTTTGAGGTGGGTCCGTCGGATCGGAAAGGAGAGGCAAATCAAGGTGAAAAGAGCCGGCTGAGCAGTCTATCCGCGATGCGCAGCGCTTATAGGGGCGCCACTGAAAGCCGCGTAGCGGCGGCCGTCGGAACCGCAAGCGGGCCGCGTAGCAGACGCCTCCTTTCACTGCAAGCAAGCATGACGGAAGTGTGCGCGTGCGATTTGCCGCTTTTGCGCGTCCCAAATTATTACTTTTGCGGCGATAGTGTGCGCAAAGGAGCCGCACTTTATAATAGTGAACCAACGCGTGAACCAACGTTTTTTTCTCGACACAGTAGCTTCGTTTACGTGCCATGTGTTTATATAGTAGATTTTGAGGGAGCGCTGTCGCACCGGCGCATGGATTTCAGGGGTGTGGCCACGCGAAGGGTCAGCGTTGGTAAAACTTTGAAACCAGCACGATAAACTTGTGAAAAATATCTCGGCAGCTTGCGCTGGTGGCGCAAGGGTTTCCTATTAGCATTGTTATAACCGGCAAGGCGGCCTGCAAGGGACGCTCATCGGAATGCCTTCCAAACGCAGTCCGCGTCCAGCAGGAACGCAAGAGGTGTTCTTGTGCGCTGCAGGGAACGCGCATCGGCGTTGCTGGTACACGCAGTCCGCGTCCTGTGAAAAGACTTGACCAGACGCGAGTGCACGGACGGATATAAAAGGAGCGCATCGAGAGTGCGCTGGGGGACCTCTTGTCGCTTGCGAACTCTTCTCATGTAAAGGCGCGTCTCTACGCCTAGTTTGCTTACTCTTGTAAATATGTAAATAAACGCGCCTTTTTTGTAAGCAAGAAGCCTCGCAAGAGTTCTTTGCCGGAGCCTGGGTGGCAGCCTGTACGCCCTCCTCGGTCACATCAGCATGAAGTCATGTTACGAGGCATTCAAAAGGAGGTTGAATCGGTTGAATGTCCTGTCAAAAGCCTTCAATGCGCACAGGTGCCATGTTTTACAGCCAATATGCGTAGAGTTGAGGCGAGCGCACAGCGAACATTCTGCACCGGTGATCCCATTCCAGTGCCATCAATAGGTAGAATGCAGCCGATTTCGTGCAGCACACGTGTGATTCCACGGCGCTTTTGTAGAGGAGCCGTCACCTGCCCCACACTGGCATTGCGCTTCGCGCCATTCGTTTTTCAAGAGAGCCTAGGCATCGCGTCTTATCAGTAATAACAACCTCATGTGCATTGTAGCGTCTACAATGCAGGCGAGGCGACCAAGTGTAAACGCAGTAGCGTTCGCTGAAGACGTAGCGACATAAATGGAGAAATAAAAACACGGTAATCGTTCTAACACTGTCGTAAAGAAAGCGCGATTGCTTACCTTCTGCGTCGGACAGCCGCAATCCACCGCCTTCGCATCTCGCTCATGAAATAGCACCGGAAACCTGTAGAAGCGCGTTTCTGGCGATTTTTTGTATGTGTTTGAGCAGCCGACAACGCGACAGTTATTTTTCGACATCGCTGAAGCCCGACAGAGGCGTTAAATCACAATGAAAACACGTCCATCCGTCCACTCGCGTACACGCTCGCGGGAAAACTGCTCGCCCGAGCCCGCCTGCGCTTCCAAGCCGTGGCGGCAGATGGCGTCGTCGGCGCTT
Source organism: Rhipicephalus appendiculatus (assembly GCA_030522465.1). Classification (NCBI taxonomy): domain Eukaryota; kingdom Metazoa; phylum Arthropoda; class Arachnida; order Ixodida; family Ixodidae; genus Rhipicephalus; species Rhipicephalus appendiculatus. The sequence continues at coordinate 6,713 of JALIZH010020014.1, forward strand.
TGCGCATCGCCTATAAGGGCAGAGTGAGCAGATAGAAAATCCATGCCAAGAGTGAGGTCATGGGGGGCAATTTTCGATAACGGCGAAAAGAACTGCAGTGCTATCTGCAATAGTCACACGGGCAGAGCACATGCCAATAATAGCGGCAGTTCCCCCCGTCGGCGACACGTACGGCTCGGTTTAGGGCGGGCGTGACAACTTTCTTCAGTCGTCGGCGAAGAACAGCACTCATAATGGATACATGCGCCCCGGTATCGATCAACGCGTTCACAGGAACATTGTCTACAGTAACGTCCAAAAGATTCCGGGTTGTCGGTAATATCAAACGAGGATTTCTTGCAACGGTTCGGACATATTGCGCTGTCGAGAATAGTTGGAAGTACCGTAGTTGGAAGCAAGGCGAGGGGCGGAGGGGCGACGATAAAAAGGCTCAGCAGAGTAGACGGGTGGAACAGGATGTAGGCCGACGTTCGATAATTCTTGACGAACGACGGCCTGTATCACGGAGATCGTAGTCGGGGAAGGGTCAGGCGTCGGGGATGGAGTGGCTACTGGTTGTGCGGCCTCAACCTCCCGACGAATGATGCGGGTGAGGTCGTCACATCGAGGAACCTGGCGGAAGGCGTCATCACAAGAGGAAGTAGCCGCTGTGTTCGGAAGGCGGGTGATGCTCTGGGCGACGCGGCGGGCTTTAGCCTGTTCTAGACAGCGGCATTCTGTCAGGATTGCGTCGATGCTCGTGACATTATTAAAGACCAGCAGGTTGAAGGCATCATAGGCAATCCCTTTGAGGACGTGGTTAACCTTCTCCTCTTCCGACATGCGCTGGTCGGCCTTGCTACAGAGGGCCAAGACGTCAAGAATGTATGAGACGTAGGATTCGGTAGACGTCTGGGCGCGTGTGGCGAGAGCCTTCTTTGCAGCGAGCTGACGACCAGATGAATAGCCGAATAGGTCACGCAGCCGAATAGGTGCCGGGATGCCGGAGGGGTGGGAGTGTGACATAGGTGGTGGCCTGGGCTGAAGAGGTCGGCGGTGATGATTTACCGGCAGCCGAAGTCGGCGTAGGGTCGCCGGTGTTACGACCGCTGCGCGTCTCCATCGAGGTACGGGAGTCTTCCACCTCCACCAATTATGTTACGGGTAGCTTATTTAATTAATCAAAGCGCAGGGTGGACAAGATGGGACCATTCCAGCAACAACCAAAAACCGTCGTCGTCTTTCTCCTCTTTCATGCAGCCACGCTGCGGCGGCTTTTCCGTATCAATATTGCCTCAAGCGGTGCAGAGCATATGCTTTGAACAGCAACCAAGTGTCATCAATGCTGGCCGAGCCATCTGAAACAAGTTCGCGGTAGTCGTGGTACTCATATGGGCAAGGTAGGTCATAATAGCATCGTCGTCTGCTTTGTTAAATGCATACACAGGTTTTCTAAGACTACGTTGACCAGTTTTATCTGGAATAGTTAGGGTACAAAGAATCATATCATGGTCAGATAATCCTTCAAGTACTTCGACGTTATGCTTCCCTTTCAAAAAGAAATCACTTAAGAAAACATTACTGTAGAAATTACATTACGCCTGATACCTCGCGCTCGTATCTGAAGAAACCTCTAATTTACTAAAAAATCTATAAAACGGACATTCCTAGAGAGCTAGGTTCATTCTAATATTAATTTAGTGGCGTGCGAATAGTAAGTTTTAGAACCGCGTCAAATACGAATGAAAGAGCGCTGAATCGAATATTATTCGGATAATTTTCGAACAAAAAGGCAACCATTCATAAAACAGCCCTAGAAAACCACTACAGAGGTTTAAAACAAATGTTCGGGAAAGAACGTTGCATTAAGGTGCGTTTTAAAGAAGGACACCCCAGTAAAGTAAACTGAGGTAAGCTCGAATACCGCAGCAGTTACTAGAGGTTTCAAAATATGTTATAGCTGTTGTTTGAAAGGCAGCGGTCGCTACAGTATACAAGATGGTACTTCGTCACCAGCTTTTATATCAAACTGACATATAAAAAATAAACAATATTCAGTCGCACAGGACACATACAGCTAAAAAATTCAGGATCCCTCGTCCTGTCGAGTAAATGGTGGCCAGCGAAACTTCTCGTCTGCGTATTTCGAGCAATACATTTCTTCCTTCCTTCCTTTCTTTGTTTTTTTCTTTCTTTCGGTCACATTGCGCAATGCTCCCTGTTAACTGCTTCCTTCCTCCATGCCGGGCATTGGACCGTCATCCACGTGTTTAGCAGCGCAACGCTTCATCATCATCAGCCTGACTACGCCTACAGAAGGGCAAAGGCCTCTGCCACGCTTTCCAATTGACCTGGCACGGTGCTTGCTGCGGCCTAATTACCCCCCGCAAACTCACCTGACTTTCTCCCCTCGAGCCCTTGCCTTCTCTTGGAATTCAGTATGTTACTCTCAATTACCAGCGGTTATCTTGCTTACGCGCTACATACCCCGTCCAATTCGCGTTCCACGGCTGGCTGCATCGTCCTCAGTTGAAGCTGAACACTCTGCGTGAGAAGCGTATGTTGGGGGGGCTAGTTGATACGACATAACTTTGTAAAAAATTGAACTCCGCTAGAGACAAGACACCAGAAACGAAGTGGACAGGACGATCGAGCCTGTCCACTTCGTTTCTGGTGTCTCGTCTCTAGCGCAGTTCAATTTTTTTACAAACTCTGCGTGACCCTCCGGGTTTCTGCCCCGACGGTGGGTACCGCTGATATGCAGCTGTTATGTACTACAGGGATACCGGCGAACTGTCATTCATGATCTGAAAATGCCTCACAAATTCACCCCAGCCCATTCTCATTCTTTTAGTTACTCTAATCTCATAGCTCAGATCTGCGGTCCCTACCTGCCCTAGGTAGACTTATTCCTCCGTGACTTCCAGTAGATCGCTACCTATTGCAAAGCCTACCTTTTTTTCCATGGCTGATGAATCATCAGCCTTGGAAAAAAAGGTGATCAACAATGCTTTAGTTCTCTGCATATCAATTTTAAGACCCACCGTTCTGCTTTGCCTGTCCAATTTAGTAATCATATATTGCAATTCGTCGCCCGAGTTACTCAGCAAGAGAATGCCATCAGCGAATCTCAGGTTACTATACCATGTGTTTCAATAAATGTGTCAAAAATTAGCCAAAAATCAGGGAAATGCGATATTGATTCGGTGTCTCCAGAATTACTTCTGTGCTGGAATCCAGAAAATGGCAGGAAGAGGAAAATGTAAGCTGCCGATGAAAAAATCTGTAAACAAGCGATGTATACTCAAGCCGACGTATCGACAAGTGGACTTGTCTTCTTGTTCCAGCCTTGAAGAAGACAAATCCACTTGTGGAAACTTCGACTCGAGCACACAGCCCTGTTTACGGACTTTTCTCTGTAGCTTCAGGCATCTTAAGATGGCTAAAGACACCATTTGGGACAGTAATTAGGAGAACTAAATTAATTAGCTTTTTAATTGGTGGAGTTAGGCGGTCGTGCCAAATGGGAGAATTGGAGTCCTTCATGCAAAGAACCCATTGCAGCTTTGAGATTTTGGAAAGTGGCCTCTAGTTATAATTGCGAAATAATGAAATTAAAGCAAAATCAACGGCGAAACCGCGTTTGGTTTTCCGCATTTCAGTTTAAGTTTCGCCGCTCAATTTGGCTGAATTTCATTATTTCGCAGTTGTTACTAGAGACCGCCTTTTCAAAATCTCAAAGCTGCAATGGGTTCTTCGCATGAAGGACTCCAATTTGACATAGCTGCCTATATCAACTAATTAAAAAACTCATTCATTTAACTTTGTTAATTAATGTCTCATTTACCTATAACTCATTTACCTGATTTTTGAGAATATCGGACACATTTCTTGAAGCACCCGGCATATGCTCATATATGCTGCGGCTGCGCTGTCACCTAACCGATGCTTCAGTCTGGTATGCCCCGTATAGAGGCAGACCGCTGTAAGTGTTCATGTCACATAGTTCGCCCTCGGGGATTCATCGCTTTTCATACATCCCTAGTGAAAAAATTCGTATGTACGGAAGATACGGATCCGTACATACGGAATTATGGTATTACGGATCCGCATGGTACGGATCCGCATGATACGGATCCGCATAATCCATATCCGCATAATCCATATATATGGATTATACGGATCCGTATCCTCCGTATATACGGCTTCCATTTATATGGAAATATGGTATTATGGATGCCATAATACCATAGTGATTTTGGTTTAGCGAGTCCATACAATGCAGACAAGCTCTTCCATTAAGTCAGAACTTGTTGGAGGACAGCTTAATCGAGAGATCGAAGTAAACTGAGTAATATTTATTCTGCACATGTACGCGCAGAATAAGCCTAAACGATGTGCACTGTCAGATGACAACACCCTCGCATGCACCACGCAAAAAAGAATACGCACTGTCGGACAAGACGACACCCTGGCACACACCACCACACACACACACACTTGTTCACGTCTGCCACCACTGGTTATGCTCCATGTGTCGAGAATGTAGAAACAGTGGCAGTTCTCACACGCAGAGTAAGCATAAACAATACGCACTGTCAGGCGACACGACACCCGGGCACACACCAATCAGAATAAGCATAATCAATGCACACTGTCAAATGACACGACACCCTGGCACACGCCACAACACATGCACTTGTTCACACCTGCTGCCATTGACCATGCCAGATACGACGAGAATGTAGAAACAGCAGCAGATCTCACGCGGCACTGCAAATCACGCGGCACTGCACGGGTATATCAGTAAAGAATCGCAGCAGCAAGGAAACGTCGCAAGCGCAATTGCTCAGACGCGGCAGCGTGCGATACACTGGCAGGAGCGCCTCAAGCCACGAAAGACAAGCCCAACGTAGGTGGCGGCGCGCCGCGGTGGAATGTAACGTAATACCATGGTGGGTGAGAGGGAAAGACGACGGTCGCCGAGGGAGCGTTTGACGGGCACAGAAAGTATAGAGGAGGGGAGGGAGGCCCTTTTAGGTGACAAGAGGGAAAAGCCCCCCCCCCCCCCCCCGTGCACTCGCCTGTGGTCATGGGTTCAGGTAGAACACCATGCTTTCCGGGTATACTATGTGGCGACGCAAAGCGGTGCTTCTGTGTGCGGTGCAGAGAGCGCATGCGCCCGCACGAGAAAGTTATCTTCGAGAGGAAGGGTGATAATAAAAGTTCAGTTGTTGTTTGGGACGCGAGTTGTTGGAAATATATTGGAAATCGGGCATCCGACGAAGTGAGTACTGAAACACCAGGACACAAAAGGCACAGGCGGCAACAGAAGCGCCCACTAAGACAGTTCTTAATGAACGCTTGTGTTTCCACTTTGCCTCATGTGTCCTGATTTCTTAGTGCGCTCTTCAGAACGTCGTACCAACTCGCCCACCAATCAATCCTTATAAGATAACCGACGAACGGCGTGTATCATTTCTTAGGTTTAGGTTTAGACTCCGGCTCTGCATTGGTCATTACGGAAGATTATTATTGTGAAAGTGGCTACAAATCACGCTTCAATGCCAGCAACTTATCACGCCGGAGATTCAGTTTTCTTGCCGATACTTCTAGTCATTTCAAGATATGAAAGACGCGAGAAGAGAGGGTCACATTTTCAACATCGCAAACACTACGTCAGCATTCATGACATGATGCTAAAGTCAACAATTTATGCTGGAATCTCAGTAATTATGATTTTGAATTGTTCGTGCGGCACATATTTACATTCTCGCCGAAAGGTTTTTGCATTTAGCGGTTTAAATAAAAATGTGGAAGCAGTTTTCACATATGTGCGGCTAGTTTTGGCTACTTTTACTGCCATTGGCTCATGTTGGCTACTTTCTTGCTAGTTTTTCCAGCTTTCTGGCTACTTTTTGTCTATTTGTCCTTTCAACCCTGCTCGCACCATATAGCGGAACACGTAGAAAGCTCAGACGTAAACAATTGGGCACACATAGGAGGCTGTGCATGTCCAAGTCGCGTCACATGGCCACTGGAAGCCGTGACAGAGCCATGGAAAAAGAACGTGTCTTTATAGTGATTCTTCGTAACGAGACTCCGCGCAAACCTTTCGTTTAGTGTACTGCGGAAACTTTCAAGGACGTTGACATGCCTTGGAGCTCTGTGATCATGCTTTCGATGATAAGTTATAGATATAAGTTTATTATATGAGTTTATTATGTTACATTTAGCAATGCGATTACAAAAGAACGTTCCGTATATAATTTAATAGCTAATGCAATTAATAAAGCAAAGCATAGTGAGATGTTAACTACATAAGCGCCCAGTCTATCAAGTAGCCCCATGTACTAGAAGCAAAATAAGTTCAGTACTTAGCTCCCATAAAACTTCTCCGAATAGCTTGCCCCACATAAAACAGATGTTTTTTCTAGATACAATATGTGGAACATATTGTAGGTATGCACAAAGTATTTGGAACAATCTCAAGAATTGTGCAAAGTCCAAGCCCGGCCCGACCCGAGCCCGCCACCTCAAACCCGGGCCCGGCCCTCAGCCCGGAGCTTCAGGCCCCAGCCCGGCCCGGGCCCGCCGCGAAAACCACTTTACCCGGCCCGGCCCGGCCCGTGGGCCGGGCCGGGCCGGGCCCGGGTTTTCGGGTAGGCCCGAGCCCGTGCAGTGCTCTACTAGGCGCAGACTTTCTCCAGTTCTTCGGTCTGTTGGTCGACGTCCGCAACAAACGGCTTCAAGATCCTGTTTCTCGGGGAGCGGTACAAGGCACGCCGTGTTGGCACCCCCCTATCAGCCCGGCCTTGCTTAGTCCGGCTGGAGAAACGTACTTCACCGCAATACTACAAGAGTTCCCAGAGCTGACGCGACAGCCACAGGCATTTCCAGAAGTAAAGCACGGCGTCCTGCATCACATCGAAACCACAGGCCCACCGGTCTATGCGCGACCACGGCGCCTGTCACCCGAGAAGCTACGGTTGGCTCGACAGGCGTTTGCCCACATGATGGAACTCAGGATAGTACGTCCCTCATCCAGGCCATATGCGTCACCTCTTCACATGGTCCCAAAATCGACAGACGGTGATTGGCGCCCTTGCGGGGACTATCGAGCGCTGAACCGGGTCACCGTGCCAGACCGTTACCCAGTCCCGCACATTCATGACATGACCTCCTTCCTGCATGGTGCTACCATTTTCTCTAAAATAGATCTAGTGCGAGCATATCATCAGATACCCGTAGCACCGGAGGATATTCCCAAGACCGCAATAACAACGCCGTTCGGAATGTTCGAGTTCCTACGCATGCCTTTCGGCTTACGCAACGCCGGCCAAACTTTTCAACGGTTTATGGATGGCGTGGCCTCGACTTTTGCAAGGTATACCTCGATGATCTTCTGATCGCTAGCAGCACTCCTGAAGAGCACGAGCGGCATCTGCGCTACGTACTTCAGCGACTGACAGAGAACGCCATCGTTATCAATACGGCAAAGTGCGTGTTTGGGGTACCGACACTATCATTTTTGGGCCACAGCATCTCAAGTGCCGGAGTACAGCCCCAGAAGGACAAGGTGGAAGCAGTACGGCAGTTTCCACAGCCGAAAAACCTCCGCCAGCTTCGAGAGTTCCTGGGACTCGTGAATTTCTATCGTAGGTTCATCCCAAAATGCGCCAACATCCTTCACCCTCTCCACAGCCTACTTGCGGCATCTGGATCTAAGGCAACTGCCATTCAGTGGAACGACCAATCCACACAAGCATTCCGGATGATTAAGGAAGCTCTCGCAAATGCCACCATGCTCACGTACCCGCAGCTGGGTGTTCCTCAGTGTGTTATGGTGGACGCCTCCGATGCAGCGATTGGAGCCGTGTTGCAGCAGAGGGTGAGCGGAGTGTGGCGACCAATCTCCTTCTTCTCCAGAAAACTGAGCCCGTCCGAACGAAGGTACAGCACCTTCGGTAGGGAACTCCTGGCCATATACGCGGCTATCCGGCATTTCCGACATTATGTGGAAGGATAAGAATTTTTTGTGCTCACGGATCACAAGCCACTCACCTACGCATTGCGCGCGAACTCCGATTCTGGTGCGCACGTGGCACGGGAGCTCCGCCAAATGTCGTACATTGCAGAATTTACGACAGATATACGCCATGTTAGTGGCACGGATAATGCTGCTGCCGACGCTCTTTCGCGCGGTCCAGTGAATGCCATCAGCCTGCCGAGCGGCGTGGACTTCACCACACTTACGACGGCCCAACGCAGTGATGGAGAATTGAAGCGTCTACTGACGTCTCCAACCACCGCCTTGAAGCTACAATGGTTGGCAGAACCCACAGGATCCGTATGCTGCGACATGTCTACAGGCAGGGCCCGACCGTTCGTCCCCTCGACCCTCCGTCGCAGCATTTTTGACTTGCTGCACAGCCTGGCGCATCCCGGGATTCGGGCCACGCAACGGCTATGCACAGCGAGGTTCGTGTGGCCAGGAATAAACCGGGATGTCCGACACTGGACACGAGAGTGCCTCGCATGCCAGCGCTCCAAGGTTCAGCGACATATTGTGACCCCCCTTGGGATCCTTCCCTCTGCCGGACTGTCGATTTGCCCATGTGCATGTCGACATTGTGGGACCACTGCCGTTGTGCCAGGGGCAAAGCTACTTGCTAACCTGCATCGATCGCTTCACACGATGGCCAGAGGCAGTGCCCATTCCAGACATGACCGCTGATACCGTCGCCCGCGCATTTATCTTCCACTGGGTGGCCCGCTTCGGAGTGCCGGCAACCGTGACTACGGATCGCGGAACACACTTTGAGTCAGCCCTGTTCGCAAGCGTCACCCGGCTCTTGGGTACTTACCGCATCAGAACAACGGCCTACCATCCGATAAGCAACGGTATAGTGGAAAGATTCCATCGCCATCTGAAGACGAGCCTGACAGCTACTGCGAGTCACAGTTGGGTAGAGGCACTGCCGTTTGTTCTGTTGGGCGTAAGGACGGCTCTGAAAGCAGATATTGGATGCTGCTCCGCTGAACTGGTGTACGGAACAACGCTTCGCCTCCCAGGGGAGTTCTTCACTACCAGTAAGGACGAGAACGGGTACGCGAACGCGGACTACGCCGTACGACTACGAGACATCATGAGCAAGCTACGCGCTGTTCCTCCGCGTCCGCCCGCAGCCCGGTCAGTCTACGTGGACCGGGAACTCTCCTCCTGCTCTCACGTGTTTGTGAGGCACGACGCCGTACAGCGTCCACTCCGGCCCCCGTACGACGGCCCTTTCAAGGTGTTGCGACGGGCAGACAAGCACATTACAATCGACAGATGTGGTCGTCACGACGTGGTTTCTCTAGACCGCGTAAAATCAGCACACGTGGACTCCGACAGCGAAACACCTGCACCACCTCGAGCTCCATCTTCGCAGGCACCCCCCGCCAGACCACGTAGCGCAGCCCCAACAAGTCCTCAAACGGTTCACGCGGAGTGGACGGTGTACGAGACCCCCGGCGCGCATGAACTTATGAACCGCAGTGGGTCGTCCGAGTGCGGCCGTTGTGCGCGCACTCACTAGGGGGGAGTACTGTGGCGACGCAAAGCGGTGCTTCTGTGTGCGGTGCAGAGAGCGCATGCGCCCGCACGAGAAAGTTATCTTCGAGAGGAAGGGTGATAATAAAAGTTCAGTTGTTGTTTGGGACGCGAGTTGTTCACTTGCGCAGCTCTGCCGAGCGACGCGTCTCAACAACTACTTATTGCCACGTGGATCTTTCCGCATAGCGCATACAGATTCCGTTTGTTCTTTCCGTATCCCATGCGGTTTCCGCATGTTCCGTATCATACTTTCCGTATATTCCGCACCGCCGCATGAGTCTATCCGTATAACAGATACGGCATCCGCATGTTCCTTAAGGCTACATCCGTACGCCCATACGGAATTCCTTATGTACCATATGATACTTCCGTATGTTGCTTACAATTTCCGTAAACATCCGTATACGTCCGTACAAAATCCATATATTTTATACGGAAAATATACGGAACCCGTATGTTTTCCGTATGACGGCATGCGGATTTTTTCAGTAGGGATGAAGCTTGTTTCGGTATCGCGGGGACCGCGCGCAACGTGTGTTCGGTGAACGTATTTTGTAAACAGATAGCACTCGTAAACAATTCATTGCCTTATTTCGCCCTATTACTATTTTAACTGTAAACACTCACCTCGTTTCGAAAGTATTCACAGAAATGTCCAGCAGGGCTTCCGCGTAATGTTTTCATAGAGCGCCGACATCCAAACGAGCGGGCCGGCGTTATCCTACCTTGCCCACGGGAGAGGAGCGTCCGACAGAGGACGACTCCGGAACTCCTTGCCCCCAATAAATGTCAGCAAAATGTATATGATCATTAATGAGAAGTGCTTCGGACGCCTAAACAATAGTTTAACATTTCTGTATAAAAATACCACCACAAAGTTCGACACAACAGCAATAAATTGAACATGAATTTCAACAGCAGAAAATTCAGCAGCATATCGACAAAAGGTCCAAGTAGGCTTTTTCCTTCAAATACTGCTTAAAAAGTTCTAAGCATCCAAGCAAATTTGATTTTAAAAAATCACAACATATCCACGGAGTGAATGATGATGAGTGGGCGAAGCTCTGGAGGTTCATCGGTAAACTGTGAATCTTCCGTGAATTTTCGTCCAGTACATCATCAAAGACGTGACAAACACTCTGTGTATATACAAGAAATTTTATTTATTCGTAAATGGTAGCTAGACGTGGCTTCCGGTCCCCACTCATTATAACGGCTTTATGGTCGGTGAAGCGGAGGGATAGGGGTTCTTATATGGCTCCGTAGAGGATTCCCAGAGAGGAGAGAGGGGTGAGCGTAGAGGAGAGGGAGGAGAGGACGCACATCCGCTGTGGGGATGTGGAACGCGGACGCCGCTCAGTAGAGTAGAGGATTCCTAGAGGAGAGAAAGGGGGGTGAGCGTAAGAGAGGAGAGAGAGGGGACGCGCGCGCCGCTCCGTACAGTAGAGGATTCCTAGAGGAGAGAAAGGGGGTGAGCGTTGGAGAGGAGAGAGAGGGGCTCCCAGACACAGGCTCAGCCACAGCTTCCTGCGTAATGCCAGCACTTGGTAGGATGGCCTCCTGTCGTCTCCCCTTTGCGGCCTGCTCTACAGCAGCTGAGACGGCCGGTCTCCACCTGGCAGTTGACCTCCTGGCGGCAGACCCCCCAATGTGCACCGTGGCTCTCGTGTGCGACTCAAGAGCCGCGTTGCTGGTCATGGCGAAACCAGAACGGGCAGGCTTCGGGACGCAACTGCTCGTCACCAAGCTGCATGCCCTCCTTGCCAGTGGCGTCGATGTTTCTCTGCACTGGGTCCCATCTCATGTGGCTATTCAGGGCAATGAGCAGGCAGACGCACTGGCGAAAGAAGCGCATCACTCCACCGTCTCTGTGTGCCGTGCCGTGGTCGCCTCCGACTTTTCGAGGCTCACATTGAGACGGCTACTACTACACTGCCACCCCGACGACCGTGTGGCCAGGATGGAACCACCGACCCGGCTGCCTGATCGGGGTCTCACCAGGAGGGAGAGGTCCCTGCTACTGCGTCTACGCATCGGCTGCTCCTGGCCTGCGGCCCGGAGTCATCGGCTTGGCAGAGCCTCGTCCCCTGCGTGCACTGCGTGCGAGGCGGACAGAACCATTGAGCACCTCTTGTGTGTATGCCCCGCGCTTCAACCACAACGAGCCACCTTGCTCGCCACACTCCGCCGCCAGGGTCTACCCGCGGCTACACAGAGGGACCTCCTCTTCCCTGCACGGCACCACACCCAAGTCTTCAAGGCGCTTCTTCGCTTCCTTGAGGATACTGGACTGGACAACCGGCTATAATAGCCGCCGGCCGCGTCCTCGGTCATGGACGCCATTTCTCTTTCTCTCTTCTTCTCCTCTCTTTCCCACATTTTTAATGCTTCCTCGGTGCACATGATGGGAACTAGAGGTGGTCTGGAACGCGCTTATTCTTCATGCTCATCATCTTCATCGTCATCATTATCACGAGATACTGCCGGTTACGCCGGACGCAGGACAAGGTTAGACTAAGAGGAGCTTCGCCCCTAAAAAGTACATGAACTGGCGTATTTCCTTTTTAATTTAGCGCATCCTTCTTGTTCTTGAAGGCACTTCCGCCCCTATTTGTGTTAATGCTTGTCGGTGGCGTTGTTGGTTTGCCAGCATTGTAACGAAAGAACAGCGCAATAAGGCAGGGTCGAAAGGGGCACACACACGAATGGGGACTCACAACCAATTTTAGATGTGAAGCATCTTATGGCGAAGCTTAATCCGGTGGTGGTGGTGTGCCGCGTGCCCACCCTTACTGCGCATGCGCAAACCCTTTAAAAAAATAAAAATAAAAACCTTCTCTCCCTCTCTCCCTCCTCTAGACATCCCTCCCCGCGACCACACCCTCACTGTGCATACGCCTCCTCTCTCCCCTCTTACACTCCCCCCCTCTCTCCTCTAGGCATCCCTGCCCGCGGCGTCTACACTCCCACTGCGCATGCGCGTCCCCCCTCTCTCTTCTCTCCTACGCTTCCCCCCTCTCTCCTCTACGCATCCCTGCCCACGGCGTTCACACTCCCACTGCGCATGCGTGTCACCCCCCTCTCTCTCCTCTCCTATGCTCCCACCTCTCTCGCCTCGCGACGCCGACGCAGGCAGCGTCTGCTAGCGAGTTTCTTGGTTGAAAAAACCGACTGCTCGCGCTGCACAACCGTTCACTGGCCACCCCGTATATATGGCAATGGATCTTGACCTCCAAGGTGGTGCCGGTGGGAGATTTCTCCTGTGCGTTGTTGAACAATAAAAATTCGCAGCGTGCGCGTTAACTAAAAGCGGAGTGCGAGTCTCTGTGTCCAGTCGGAGTCTTCTGTCTCTCATTGCCCATTAGCAGCGATTGGCATGTTCCAGTAAGAAACACCGCTCCATCACTGCGTTCTTTGCGCCTCCCCAGTTTTCTCTCCTGCGCAACGCTGCGATGAGCGCCAGCGTCAACGCCGCCGCCAGTGTAAGCGTTAGCGCCCGCTGCTTCACATCTACACATGGTTCCCTTTAGCGGGAGATGGTGTAATTTTTTATTTGCTGCAGCGCTTGAAATATATAGCATACCCACGAAAATAACGAATTGTTCAACAATCTCGTGCTCTTGTCATTCACTCGTAACAACCTCTTAGTCATCTAGCTACACAAATCTACAAACTGCTTTTCTTTCTGTCAGTGCTAGTGACGCCACATTTACGCATGCGCCATCCTGCTTTTCTATGCGTGCAGCTTCGATTATTATTCCTTATTTTATTCTGTATGCTATATATTTAAAGCACTGCGTCAAATTAAACTCAGTTGTGAGTCAGCACTCGTGTGTGTGCCCCTTCCGTCCCTACCTCATTGCACCGTTTTAGGGGCGAAGCTTCTGAGGGTTTGGGTCTGTCCCTCCTCTGTAGTAGTAGTAGTAGGTAGGTAGCCACGTATAGTGGAATGTACCCACTCCAAGTGATAAAGATGACGATGACGCAGTACAGTGGAATGTACCCACTACACGTGATTACGATGAAGTATAAGCGCGTTCCAGTATAGCGGAATGTACGCACTACACGTGATAACGATGACGATGACGCTGATGACCATGAAGTATAAGCGCGTTCCAGACCGCACATTCTATATTTAACTATGTATGCCGTTGGGCAAACTCTCGAAATAAAAAAAAATTCTGCCATGGATGAAAACGATCGAGCTTCGCCCACTCATCATCATTTACTTCGTGGATATGGATGGATGGTGGAACTTTATTAAATATAGTCCTGAGAGACGCGACTAGCGCGCAGTGGGCTTATGGCGTGATTTTTTTCCATACTATTTATTTATTTATTTATTTATTTATTTACGCATTTCCCCAGTTACTTACTTATTAGTCAATACATTTATATCACTTATTCGTTTATTTATTTATTTATTTAAAAATAATAATTTAGCCTATGCTCCTTTAAGGGGCCATGACAGGGTCACACGAGTAATTGGTGGCTTTCATCAAAAAATAGAAGCAGAGGGTCTGTTATGTCTCTACATATATGAAAAGTGGACTGTAAAAGAATATTTCAGTGCAAAACGATTCCTGGAAGGCCGGCTTTAAACAGTCCGTAACGTCATGCGCTGCATGGAGCTGAGCCGTCGTCTTGTACCAAAGTTTCAGCCTCTGCAATTCGTTCAGTTTCCGCGCCAAGCTGAAGAAAGCTAAAAATATATCATATTTCACGAGCAGCTGACGACCACTGAACAATATTGTTCGCCGGAATGCAGACGCTCGCACAGCAAGCTGCTTGTTACGTCACGGCTCGCGTGTGCGTCAGTGCTGCCCAACTCTCGTGCGGCTCGCGTGTTTCGAAAAATATTCAATTACAAATTAAGTGCTCGACCAAATGCGCTAAAATTTCGCAGTTTATTTGTGAACGCACGAGGATTAATCCACATGAAAGAGATTATGATCGAAAATTGGATTTCATGGCCCCTTTAAACATTTCGCAACCGTTGACGACTATACTCGTCATCAGCAAAAATTGGTCTCACATGGAACCAATGAATACTATGCCGTCATAGCAGTCATTGGTTCAATGAATGCTATGCTTGTACTGTGCGTTGGAAAAATCGAGAAAAATTCCAAGCACCAGTTTCTTTTCCTCAAACGTTTGTAATAGAAACTCCTTTTGGGTCAGCAGGGCTAATACAGTTGACCTGTTTTAGATGCGAAGCAGCTATTTGACTAGGCTGTGTAACGCTGTCCCTCCGTGCGTACGGACGAACGCGCCGCAACGCGCTTCCCTCGCCGCAGGTGTTGGAGCGGTGCCAAGTATGTCACGCTGCAGCTGCGCGTTGACGTCACGCTCCCCTCGCAGTGCGCGCTGACGTCACTCTCTCCCTCGCCTGCCGCGCGCTCGCCGGAGAGCCCGCAGCTGCCGCCTGACGCGCAACGACAAGACCTACGCCAGCCAGCGGTTCAAACGAATGTTCCAGCGCTCACCGCAGCACCCGCGTTAGCGCCGTTCAACCCGCGACGCCACCCGTGCGCAACGCTGCTGCTTCGCATCCCATCAGGGTTCCCTTTGGGAAGATGGTGTAAATTTTCTCGGAGCAGTTTGTTTTTTTACGAAAACCGAACTGCGCAGGACTTATGATATTTTAATGGTCAATAAACGAACAGAACCGTGCTAAAATCACCTTTTCTAAACCTTTCGAAAAAACAGGCAACACTGATACAGGGCGGTAAATTGAAAGATCACTCTTGTCGCCTTTTCTTTTAACCCTTTATTGACGAGTGTTGCCCACAGGCAACATACCAGAAAATATTTTTTTTCCCGCGGAGTTTCGGTTTCGGGGTGCTTCTTTTTTTGCCCAAGCTCTGCCCACAACCATGTTACATGAACATGTGGCGCCCCCCTCGTGAAGCAAGTCGAAAATCATGGAAGAAGAGAAAGAAGTTTGGCGCGCGAATTGCTGCACAGCGTGAGACGACACCACGTCAACCTGCAAACGCCAATTTCGTGGTAAGCACTCTTTTTTTCTTTCTATCATTTCACAGTTGTTTAGGAGAACGCTGTATCTTGCTCTCTGTCGATTTATACAAATGTGAATCAAAATTTGTGACCACAGCGTCGCGTCGCGTGTTTGTTGCCCATAGGCAACACCAGGCACTACGCCGCGTTTCTCGTGCCGCTCAGTGAATGGTGTGGTGACTTTGCTCAGAGCGTGCTATTTTGTCTGCGACGCTAGCATGAACGCTGAACGGTATCGTGCAGGAAACAAGGACCCATCCCTAGGCACTAATTATGGACCCGGGTGCATTTTACGGTAAAAGAGCCGCAAAGGTGTCCCCCCGAATACAGCGATGACTCGGACCTGGAATCGAGCGACGACGAACCAGAAAATGCTGGTTCAGCCCGGGCATGTAAGTATTTTATTATTTAAATAGCCAGAAGTATTCAAGCATTCAAGATGCAAGTACCGTTCCGTCTCGAGAAAGGGTGTGATAAAGAGACGGGGGGGGGGGGGGGGGGGGATTGGCGTATTTGGCTAGTAACGCGTTTTTTTTTTTTCCACCTTTGGACTCGGGAGATATAACGACTAACCCTCACTGTGTCTTGATCATATCGTCTAACATCTCTGGTTGTATCGGCGTCCTCGTGAAGCCGTGGACGCTACTGTCGACAGACGCCGTTAGGTACGTGAGACGCCCGGCAGTCTGGTGCTCCGTTTGCGCGGCCCATGAAAAGTTAGCGTCGCGTGCTTGAGACGCTGCCATCTCTAGCCGACTTTTTTTGTTTTTTAGTTTGTGTCAGTGATTGCGAATTCACATGGATATGTCAAGTAGCATTTTATAATTTTGCATGCTTTTAAATGCGAATGCATTTCATAGTCGGGCTATGTCAGGCATCCGGCGTTGGCGTTGGCGTTGTCCGCGGAGGAGGAGTAGGAGGATAGGTTGAGGAGGTGTGCGCGCCGGCAGGTGTTAGATGTGAAGCATCTTATGGCGAAGCTTAATCCGGTGGTGGTGGTGTACGGCGTGACCGCCCTTACTGCGCATGCGCAAACCCTTTCAAAAAAATAAAGATAAAAAACCTCCTCTCTCCCTCTCTCTCCCCTAGGCATCCCTCCCCGCGGCAACCACACCCTCACTGCGCATGCGCCTCCCCTCCTCTCTCCCCTGCTACGCTCCCCCCTCTCTCCTCTAGGCATCCCTGCCCGCGCCGTCCACACTCCCACTGCGCATGCGCGTCCCACCTCTCTTCTTCTCTCCTACGCTCCCCCCTCTCTTCTCTAGGCATCTCTGCCCGCAGCGTCCACACTCCCCACTGCGCATGCGCACCCCACCTCTCTCTCCTCTCCTACGCTCCCCCCCTCTCCCCCTCTCGCCTGGCGACGCCGACACAGGCAGCGTCTGCTAGCGAGTTTCTTGGTTGAAAAAACCGACTGCTCGCGCTGCACAACCGTTCACTGGCCACCCCGTATATATGGCAATGAATCTTGACCTCCAAGGTGGTGCCGGTGGGAAATTTCTCCTGTGCGTTGTTGAACAATAAAAATTCGCAGCGTGCGCGTTAACTAAAAGCGGTCTGCGGCGGAGCTCGGCGGAGCTATATATGAAAAAAAAAATTAAAAAAAATAAATAAAAAAATTAAAAAAAACAACAACAAGCAAAAAAAAAAAGGCGCTGCGCCGTGCTCCCGACCGGGCTGCAGAAATTAGGCGCCTTTTCCTTCTTCAAACCACAACCACCATATATAAATGGAGTGAAGCGCGCGCGAAATGCATTCGCATTTCCTCACGATTCCCTTCGGGGAGGTGGGGGGCTTTTTTTTTCTTCAGCTCTAGGTTCATGTCGCATTCACTTTCTATTGAATTTTTACAGCTCTCTCAGGGGACTACCAAGGTGAGATGTCTAGCACCCCAAGCAGAGATGATATTGACGATGAACTTGAAGAGATTACCAAGCCTTCGAAAAGTCATCCTACATGGAGCGCTGTCCAAGACTCAGCTGGTCGTGCCATGCCAGAGTGGAAAGATGTGCCTCCGTGTCCATCGCCGGTGGAGTCCCCCATCGATTATTTCAGAAGATTTTTTGGCATGGACTTCCTGTCTCTCATCTGTGAGCAGTCATCACTATACAGTGCTCAGAGGAACCCCAACAAAGTCACATCCATGACTGTCAATGATTTAGAACAGTTTATGGGCATAGTGCTAACTATGTCCATTATGAAGCTGCCCCAAACGCGGATGTACTGGTCCGAGAGGTTCCGTATCGGTCAAGTTGCCGACACCATGACGAGGGACAGATGGGAGGAATTGAAGCAGTCCCTGCATTTCAACGACAACCACGAGGAACCCGACAAGGATGACCCAGAGCGCGACAGGCTCTACAAAGTACGGCCCCTACTGGATCATATGGTCGCGAAATGCCATGAATTACCGAAATCACAAAAACTGTGTGTCGATGAGCAGCTAGTCCCCTTCAAAGGCCGCAGCTCACTGAAGCAATACTTGCCAAACAAGCCCAAGAAATGGGGCTACAAACTCTTCCTGCTCTGTGACGAGTGCGGACTCATGTACAACTTTGAGGTATACACAGGAAAGATCCAACCCCAGCCGGGTTTTCCAGACATCGGCGCCAGTGGCAACATCGTTTTCCGAATGGCGAGTGTAGTGCCACGTGACCTCAACTACGTTCTGTACTTTGGCAACTGGTTTTGTAGTGTGGACTTGCAGGTGGTACTAAAAAAAGTTGGCATCAGTTCTGTGGGCACAGTGCGGGAGGCTCGTTTGAGAGGATGCAAGCTTCCATCCGACAAAGAACTAAAGCGCGAAGGCCGTGGCTCCTATGTTGAGATGGAAACAACGTTTGAAGGAGTGAGCTTGAGGGCTGTGAAATGGTTCGACAACCGTCACGTGGCCCTACTATCCTCATTTGCTTCTGCATCGCCGGAACAACCTGTCAAGCGTTTTGACAAAAAGACACGGACAACGGTGAACGTGCCTCGTCCTGCCATTGTAGCGGTCTACAATGAATCTATGGGTGGCGTAGACCTCATGGACATGCTCGTGGCACTTTACCGCATCCAACTAAGATCGAAAAAAATGGTACAGGCGGCTATTCTTTCATCTGTTGGATGTAGTAGTTGTGAACTGCTGGCTGCTATACCGCCGAGATGCCACCGCCGCTGACGTGCCACGCAAAGAGCAAATGACCCTCCTCTCCTTCAAAGCGGATATTGCGTGCGCGCTGAGGCAACAAGGAAAGGTTGCAACACCCTCCAGAAGACGACCTTTTGCCCCATCAAGAGTGGAGAATGAACTGCAGGCAAAGAAACGGCGTGGACCAGCAGCTCTTGTTCCGAGCAAAGAGATCAGGCTGGACACAGTAGATCACCTCCCAACGTTCTCCCAAAAGAAAGGTCGCTGCAAATATCCAAAATGCACAGGTATCACACGGGTAATGTGCAGGAAGTGCAATGTACATCTCTGCTTCACGCCAGGCAAAGAGTGCCTCCAGAAGTTCCACACTGACCCGTAGGGTCATGCAGTGAAGCATGCTTTCGGTCTCATGCCTAGTGTTGCCCACAGGCAACAAAGCTAGATCTAGGCAACCAAACGTAGCAAATTTTTGTGCTTGCAAGGTGTGCATTCTAGTCCTATATTAAGTACAAATCTATAAGAAATAAATGATTTTTTGAATTATTTAATGTCTCGTCAATAAAGGGTTAATATTACTGTGACCTTTGTCGT
>JALIZH010020015.1:0-30431 GCA_030522465.1 Rhipicephalus appendiculatus
AGATATAACGATCTATTGGTTATAACAACCATATTTCGGTGCACTTACGATTCTCCTATGCTACCCACTGAAACTGCTTCCACATATAGCGAACATTTTTCAAAGCCTCCTACTTTTACAACGAACACTTCC
Source organism: Rhipicephalus appendiculatus (assembly GCA_030522465.1). NCBI lineage: Eukaryota > Metazoa > Arthropoda > Arachnida > Ixodida > Ixodidae > Rhipicephalus > Rhipicephalus appendiculatus. The sequence goes on from JALIZH010020015.1 coordinate 133, forward strand.
GACACGGTCGCTGTAAAAATATGGCGCATACAAAGCGAAAAAACTTAAAACGGGCATTCTGAAGCATGTAGAGGCGCGCGAATGCGCGTGCCCCACTGCAGTTTACTCGCGACGAAGATATCGTCGACCACGGCAAACACTGCACATAGATTTCGAACACTGCGAGTGCAGTCGCTCACTATGGCTCACTTTCCAGCCGTTTCTTCTAAGGCAGTGAGGAAAAAAAATGATTAAGGAGGCAGCACGAAGACTCGCGGTCAGCTTTCACGCGGCAAATGTTTCTGACGCCGTTCCCTGCACATCTACGACCGCCGACGATGAACCAAACAATGCCTTCGAACGTAAGAAGCCATAAATGTGAGACGCGATAACTTTTTGTCGCATGAAAGTTCACGGCGACCGCGATGCTCAATTCGCCGACGCTGCAAGGTCTTCCGCCTTTCGGTGACTGGTCGATCTATGATAACGACTTCCGCGCGGTTGCGGCGGCGAATAAGCATCAGAAAAGAGCGAAGGCGAGGTGGCGGGGGTGGCGATGAACGTGCCATTTTGACTCATCTCCGACAACCTTATCACATTCATCTGCAGATATCTGCACGGCTGCGCGTGTTTAAACCGTGCGGAGTGACAGCCGGTCATGCTGCTGTTCGCAAGTTCGCGCCGCCACGTCGTGCAGACGCTTGCGCGTTGCTTGCACAACGCGTGTCTTTGTCGTATTGAGCGAACAGGCTACTTGATGCACCCGAGCATGCGCGAAGAACGCACAAATGCGCGCATGCATTAGACTGCGAACGGTCCGGCATGCGACGACGAAAGCAGAGTTAGCGACATGCTGCACGCAACTAGCCAGGGATGATTGGTTCCACGTGGCGGTACCACACTTCATGGTACGGCGGGAGTTCATTGCGAACGCGGTAATTCACTCGAGCGTACAGCGGGTGTCGCTAACGCGCGAAAAGGCCTAACTTGTCACTGGAGGGGTTGTAAGCACTTTTTAATAAATATACACATTAAAAACTTTTGGTCACTAAGTGCACATTTTTAAGGGCGAGTCCATGTACAATGAACTACACATATAACGACCACATTTCGCGGCACTTTCGAGTTCGTTATAAATGGGTTCGACTCTATATGTATAGTTTGTCTGAAGCCTGTATGCTTTTGCATAATACCAATTCTGACTAATGTTGGATAGTGTCTATCATTGGCTGATGTCGGGTAATGAGGTAAATTGAATGTGAGTAGAGGTGTTGACAAAACACTGATTCTGAGCCAACATCGTCTCCAAGATAGGCAACACCTCAGAGATGCATGGTGCCGTGGCTTCTTTGAAATGTACAGCTAAATTGCTTGTGAATTTTGCTTTTCCTCACAGTGCCCTACCACATCCACAATTTGATCTACCCATTGGAGACCGGTCCCTGGACGACAGCCTTGGGTGCGCCCTCTGGTTTGCCGCTCGTGGTCGGGGAAAGATCTCTGGCGATCCCTACACGAGCCCAGCGAGGGTAAGATGGGAAGCCTACATGTAAACTGGACTTATGGTGTTCTTCACTGGGCAATACGCAGTGGGATCTCTTTATCCACGGCTGCCAATCGCTCTCACTTGCTCCGGCCTCGTGTCGTGAGTTCGGGCAGAAATGGGACGAGCAGCATACGTCACTTCTGTCATTGTGCGGGCAACCTTGGTCAAGCTTTTCAGCAGTGTCAAAGGTTGTCGTGAAAACGTACAGACCAGAAGCAGGAGTAGTTTCTGCAACTGGTTTAAGCACCCATTGTGGTGTGTGGCGTGTCACGCGCAGGTTAAAGTCCTGGCCACTGTGGTTGTATTTTGATCGTATCAAAATTCAAAGTCTGCCCGTATGCCTTGGTTCATGTGGACATTTAAGAAGCCCAGAGGTTCAAAATTAATTCGGAGCTCCCTCACTACGGCATGCCTCAACTGTACCGTGTAAAATCTGAACAATTATGGGACATGTGCCCATTGAAAAATCAGTGTGATCTCATGTGGCGCATTCCCATGTTCCACTGGCAGACTCGGCTTGGTGCGATCCAAGTGCTCGCTTCGAGATTTTGGCGCCTGCTTCGGATCTCTCAGTGAAAAACACTGAGTTCATGAGGTGAAAGCTGGGTGGTCAGAGCTGTATGTGCATGGAATGTTATGGAATGCTGCTTAGTTCTGCCTTATTTAACAGTTTTAGTTCTCACAAATTTAATTTTTCCACATGGCAGTGAGCTTTTAGCAGCTCCAAAAGCCTTTTTCCCTGCTTTAAAATGCACTTTTGGCTGCTCCAAAAGCCCTTTTCCGTGCTTCAAAGCTCACTTTTGACTGCTCCAAAAACCTGCTCCAATATGGTTTCAGCCGATCACATCACTGTACAAGCTTCCTAGTTAGATGGCAGCAACCTGCTGGCAAAGGCAGTGAAGTAGCTGCTAATACTGAAATTAGGAAAATGTGTCAAAATTCTTCTCACATAGGTTTCAATTTGCTGGGGTGCTTTGTTTGGCTTGACAAAACTTTGCCCAATAAAAAGGCCATCTTTACCGGTTTGGTTGTCACAACCATCACAGCCATGTGACAGTATTATTACCGCAACTGTATTGATCACTGTCACAGCCGCATGACTGTTTTAGGAATGTAAAAAAAAACTCCGCATAAAAAATTAGATGTTTGCTGTATACGTTCCAGCTGAAGCATTACTCAACTTCACGTTTACATTTATTCGTTGCAGGTGGTCTTCGTGGGAATGGGTGCAGATGAACAGCTGGGCGGCTATTCAAGACACATGGTGAAATACAAGTGCGTGCTAAAGCTTTGGAACGTTTTGTTTTTGGCCTAGTGACATACTCTATGAGAGATATAATGTCTACTAAAAAGACTGGCACAAAAGAGGGAGGAAAGAAAGAAGTCGTTGGACAGACTAGCTGCTGTCTTAGTCAATGAACCAGGCGGCTGGTCTAAATTCAAAAAAAAAAAAAAAAGGAAAGAAAAAAAGCCTAACTGGCACATCTACTAAGCGAAAAAAAAAGGAAAGAAAAACTGCACGAAACACGGGACAGTGAAAGAGACGGACCAGCGCTTGGTCCGTCTCTTTCACTGTCCCGTGTTTCACGCTGTTTTTTTCTTTTAGTTGATCATGTACCAACCAGCCCAAATCAGCACCTTTGTGGCACATCTACTCACACAGTGCGAGGTTTTCATATGTGAATCACAGTTACACAAGATAAAGATTCATGGCAGGCTCAAGTGTCTGATAGTTTGTGATTTGACGGAAGCCTTTTATCTAAAAAGTAGTTTGATGCAGCGGTGACAGATCAATACTTCTGTACACTTTTCCATTGAAACCTGGTTGTCCTGTGAGGTACAATTAACCTATTCTGTGCATGCATTTATCTGTATATTTATTCTAGGATGCACACTAGAAGTAAATTAGCTGAGGGTATAAAGATGCTAAGGTGCCAAGCTTCCATGAGAAGGTAAGCGTACAAGCACAAGGGGGAGGCAGAGTTAGCTGGGCAGATAAGATTAAGAAGTTTCCGAGAATAATCTGGCCGCAGCAAGCACAGCACCGTTTAATTGGCGAAACATGGGAGATGCCGTTGTCGTGCAGTGGGCATAGTCTGTTGCAAATAAAGGAGGAAGAGGGGCGCGGGCACGAGCAACAGCCACGGGCACTGGCTCGTTCAGTTGTTCTAGTACCTTCGACATAGCCAGACGTTCGGGTCTGGGTCTCTTCTTTGCGTTTTGTTACACTTAGTAGTTCTGGTGCCAAAACCCAGGAACGAACCAGGGACCCAGGTTTCGGCACCAGAACTATGTGTAACGAAACGCGAAGAAGAGAACCAGACCCGGACGTCTGGCTATGTCGAAGGTACTAGAACAACTGAGCGAGTCAGCGCCCGTCCCTGTTGCTCGTGCCCGCGCCCCTTCTTCCTCCTTTATTTGCAACATAGTCAGGCTGTTAATGATGATGATAAAGCTCCCTGCATCATCATGTTTGTGATTTCTTTTTTTTATTGTTGCTTTGTGCACACCGTTTTAGAGGCAGTTATGTCTCATAGTGCCCAAAGTCCTTGTGTAACGTTGAATTACAGGGCCACGGCTTGTTCTGTTCCTTTATTGCTGCAGAAACTCTGGCTGGGAGGGTCTTGTTGAAGAGATATCTGCAGATCTCAACAGGATAGCCGAGCGGAACTTGGGCCGGGATGATCGGTGAGGAATTTAAATTTTCGTCTAAGCAAGATCTCTGAAATTGTGTGCATTTCAGCAATGCCATGCCAAGTTACACTTTCGGACTGAACTTACACACTTTAATATTCCATAACACATGGGCACTCTGAGGTTTTTTGAATGAAGTGGCCTTTACTGGGAAGGGATTCGCATCACGTGACACACGATAAAGGAACATCCCTTTTCTGGTAAGGATACCCTCTAGAAAGGAAAATATTCTAACTTCTCTAATGGTGTAAAGGCCTATGCCTTTATATTTGTAAAAAGATAGGTCTTTACACCTAAAATGTAGTTACAACCATAAAGGCACCCTTTACACTGACAGGCCATAAACAGCAGAGGAGTTGATGAAACACTTTGTAGTCTTGGTGATTATTCTAATGCTGCCAAAGATGTTTCTTAGAGGGAGTAGATGCCCATTAAGTTCCTTCGCAGTGAATGCTTATTGTAGTCGTACTTCTGAACGCATGCAACTGGTGCCATCACAGATTATGTCTCTTTTGCATTGCTGTGATTACATCAGGCAACTCTGACCATGATGGCTTCCTTTGCATGTTTGTTTGACCATCCAGTTTTGTTGGCAGAGCTTTGAAATGTAGGTTGTTATGCCTACATTGAAAGAATAATTTGCTCTTGTCATCAAATTAAAATTTAAGTCTGTCAAAATTGTGCCCACGTTCATAAATAATGAATATGTGAGTTAGAATACCGGAGCACGTCACTTACGCTTCATGATATCTTGTTTCTTGTGTTGCTATTATGGACAGATAGTTTCTTTTATCATTTTGTCGGTTTCAGTTAACATATGCATGAACTCCCATCTTGCTGTGCCATTCATAAAAAACATACAGAAGAACACCGTGCCACGTGTCAGCGACAGAGCTACTTTCCTTAAGTTGAGCGCAAAATTCAGGAGTTCACTTCAAAGCTCTTTAGTTCACCTGTGTGTCAGGGTTATGAGATAGCCTGCCAGCAAATGTGCTTCATGTATTTTTTAGAAATGAGCAGACACTTACTTTGACCAACGCCTCCTCTATTTTATCCAATGCCAGTGCAAACGCTCGCCCCCTCAATGGGAGCCGCTGGACCGCCTTAGTTCAGGGAGTGGTCGTGATGCGATGCCACATGTAGGGTAGGGCTGCTTGCGTCACGCGTGCGTCTGCGCGCTTTTGAACAGAGATGGGATAGACGCATTTTCCCTCTCCAATATCATACGTCTGTCCAATTTGTTCCTTCGTGCTCCTTCTTTGTAGCTCGAAGCAATGCCGCCGCCGCCTCACAGTGCTCGTGAGGCACCTCTTAAAGGCAGCGCATGCACTGCAGCGTCGCAGTGACGCGTCCCCATTGGTTGCCCGCATAGCGCCACGAACGGAGACGCGCTATCTCAAAAACCGTGTCTCTTACAGAGCCAGCGTGACAGCCAACATAGTGAACACGAGGGATGCAAGACGCCGCCCCACGGATCTGCACACAACTGAACAAAAAATTACTTCATATGATTTCCGTCGTGAGGCACTACATGGCGGGTGCTCTCCCCCATGAACGCAAAGCACACGCGAAGGCTAGGCGATGGGAGAGAGTAGGAAAGGGCTAGAGGAGAGGGTGGTGAACGGCTGGAACGGGCGCATTTGGCTGGCATTGATAAAATAGAGGAGGCGTTGCTTTGACCCACAAGGAAAGGAAAATGACAACACCTCATTAATAGGAGCAATGCTTTCTTTCTTTCTTTCTTGTTTTCCTCTGCCCACCGTCATGAACAGTGGCATAAATCATGGGGGGTCAGGGGGGTCCTGACCCCCCTGTGTTCAGGCTGGGGGGGGGACACTTCATGCAAGTGTCCCCCCCCTCGAGATTTACCTTCCAAATGTCATGTTTGACTTTCTTGACAGTGAAGGACAACACACTCTGTAAAACCAACTCTGAAATCTGATGCACTTTCATTGAACAGAAACTCGGTACTTCTAGCCAGTACACACGATGGGGAATACCTTAATGCGTTAGCACAAAGAGTGGTACAATTTTTATTGCATAATTTAAGCCGAATGAAGCAGCTGCAAAAAAATGCTAGCGCCTGCCCACGAGTTGATAGAAACTAAATTCGCCATGCTATGTCACTTACTATTGGATAGTCAGTGTTATTTTTTCTGACCAGGCGCCGATGCTGATCATTGTTAACGCGATAGCGTTAAGGAGCTCATTTCGCAGAAATTCCAGCGTCGGCGGTGGCGTCGTTGGTTATGAGCGAAAAATCATCATCTTGTCCGTGACCGAAAAATCGAGGAAGATGCAAATAAAATAAATGATAAAAATTTGCGGGTGCGAATGAGGATCGAACCCAGGCCGTCTGCGTGGCAAGCAGGTGTTCTACCACACAGCCACGCTTCTACTTGGGATTATATATAAAATAACTTCATCTGCTTGGAAATGCAGTGAAAATAACTTTTATGCTTTGCAAACACACGCATCCTCTATACAGGCGTCAGAATACAACATGCAATATGGCCGTAACATTGCGTGGTACAAGCATACATTTCCATCGCGTCAGAAGATGTGAATATCATAACGACATTGTAGTCAAAGCCGTCCACCCATTGCACAAGGCACAGATGTTACTGCGCGTATTCCCTTAAGACCACGTAGTGGGAGTGCATAACAAGTTCGAAAACATTTACCGCATTTCCCGCGCATAATTGCTCGTGGTTTAACCCTTTGTAGGTCGTGCTATATTTTTGACATGGTGATATAAAAACCGGCTGCGATTTATTGATATAAACTAGAAAGAAATAGTATGAAACAAATTTCATCAAAATCCAGCCAGTAGTTTACCGAAAAAAAGTGGGACATATATGTCCCACTGACTCATGAGAGTGTTTTCAAAAAGTGGGAAAACACTGTCCCACTGCCTCATGAAGGCACCATCTCGCGATTGCATCAACGATAATTTTGGGAGGAAACGGCCGAAGCAAGTGGCACAGAGTATCACTTCTGAAGTTGTGAATAGAAAAGTTGTGCGGACCTCATTTCAGCAGGCGAAGGCCGCCTGCAGTGGCGTCTCTTGAGCCTTCAAAGCGCTGTGGTATGTTCCTGTAAAGCTTACTTCACCGCATGCATCAACCACTCTTTTTTTGTCCATTTGGCTGTCGTTGGTTTTGCTGTCGAAATTGTCGAGTACAGATGTTATCCCTGAACATGTGCCTACATTTCAAGAGGTATATGGTGTCAAGAAAAATATTTCCACGCATTAATATCCGCAATTGCGCCACGGGATTAGCGGCATAATTTTGGAGGGGATTGATCAGATCCATTTATCGGGTGAAGTTATTTAGCAAATTTACAAAAACACGTGATGACTGGAAGCTAAGGTCGCCTCTCTCAAAAAACCAGAAAAAGAGGAAATTATCCGGCATTTAGATTGATAGGTTCTATGTATCTCAAGAAGAGGAAAATTCAGAAGCGATAAAAAAAAATTGACCGAAATTCAACGTTATTGTAACACTACATCCGCCCTTCGAAAGCGGGGTAAAAGAATTTTTTTTCAAGATTACAAAGACTTAGGTAAGATATGAGTGACTTAATGTTGCGCTAATTGCAACGGGTGATGTGGGAGAAAATTTTTTCTGTAGACGGAAAAGTGGGACGTATGTGTCCCACTGCCGCACAAAGGGTTAAAGCATGCTACCCATTACATAGTATGCACTAAGTGATTGAAGTACGCACTAGGGACAGGATATCGCTGTCGTGTTCAACTCTTAAAGGCGAAGCTTAAATGTCCCCCATTATTATTATTATTATTATTATTATTATTATATCTGAATGCATAATTTTAATTTCATGTGATTCAAAATAAGGCATATATACCGTATATACTCGCGTAATGAACGCACTTTTTTTTCCCGAAAAATTGAAGCAAAGTTGGGGGGGGTGCGTTTATTATGCGGGAGGGGTAAATTTTACGAAAACTTTTTCGGGATGAGCAAAAAAAAAGTTGGGTAGCTTAACCTTTCGCAATTAACGTACGCGCACACTGTTTGGAAACAGCTTCTTTATTGCACTTCACTCATCTTCGGTGGTTGACGGCGCTATCTTCTGCAAGCTGTGCCCGCGCACGCCATAAAAGCGTTTCGCGGCTTTCTTTTTTCGCTATCTTTTGTTTAATCGCGACAGTGGTATCTGCTGTGATGTCGAGGGGCGGCCGGAAGCGTACGCTACGACACACCGACGCACTTTGCAACGTGGTAAACTCGCGCGACGACGACGTTGCAGCTACCACCGAAGCATCAAAACAAACCGTCGCTAACAAGCTTAACGACAAAATACGGCCGCTGCCTCGCTCTCTGCGTGAGATGTGCCTGTAAAAAGGTAGCTTACATCTTGCGTTCCTTGAAGTACGCGCGGAAGAGCAAATTGCAACCGAAGCGAGGATCAGGGGTGCCACCATGTAAAGCTGTATTCACACGACGGACGTGATCGCGGACGAATCAGCCATGTGACGTGTGATGCGATTCGGACAACTCGGATCCCTCCGCAGCCAGCATTCACACGACAGGGGAGAATTCACGCTAGAAGTGAGGATTTGCTCCCCGAGGATCCCAACTGTGATTTGGGCCTCCGTCGTTTCACGAATCGCTCCGCGCGGACTGAAGCGGGGACGCGGGAACGGCTGACGTAGTACGCAATCCGCAGGCTCGAATCGCGATTTCGTCCGTCGTGCACGCACTTTTTTTGGCGACAAGCGAATTTTTCTGGTTTTCCAGATAACTGCGACATGCCTGCGACGGCGACGGATAGCCCTTCGCGACAGAAAATCCTGTCGCCTCGCTCGAAAAATCGCGTGCATGTGGTTGGGACTCAAAGTTTCGTATTTGCAGGAAGCGACCGTTGGTTGGCGCGGGCAGTTTTGTGACCTTCGCTCGCTGTGTGCTTGTGAGCAGCGATGTCTCTACACTCGCACCGCTAGAGAATCTCGCTGTGGCGCACGGATAATTCAAAAAGACGGGACGTGCCGCGCAAAGATAGAAAGAAAAACAAGGAACTGCGCGCGGCAGCTGGCGAAACGGGGGGGGGGGGGGAGGGGGGGGGGGTTGCGAACCGAGGAGAGGTCAAGGAGGTCGGCGTAATAAAAAACGGAAAAGATCAATGGAAAGAGGCGCCACTTTTCGGTTCGCGGGACTATAGCGGTTGAATGTAGGGGGTGCGTTTATTACGCGGGAGAAAAAAAAAATCTAAATTTTGACGACTGAAGTTGGGGGTGCGTTTATTATGCGAGGTGCGTTCATTACGCGAGTAAATACGGTATATATATATATATATATATATATATATATATATATATATATATATATATATATATATATATATATATATATATATATATATAAATGGCCAACATTGCAAGATGTGTGTCCCCCCTTGTGGTCTTTATGGATTTACGCCACTGGTCATGAATCTTGTCAAAATAATTGTATCTGCCGAGTTTCTGAAAAGCATTATCAATGTAAAGTTTGTAATGCACTATATGCACATTAAACATATATATGTACAATGCCCGTGGATTGAAACGGGACTATTTCAGGCTAAGCAGTGCACATACTTTCACTTCCACCATCTTCAGGTCATGCCATATTGGTGTGATTTTGTCTCGGATGCTTACAGCAGAGCCAATGTTGCATTTAGCAACCACTTTCATACCGACATGACGTGGTTATCTTGAGCAATTGCACAGTCCAGTGGTTGTAGCAAATGTTTTGATGTTGCAGATCAATGCATGAGCGCTGTACTCGCATACCGTATCTACTTAAATGTAATGCAAGATTATTTTTTCCACATTTCTGCCACCTGAAGTCGAACCTCACCTTACAATTGAATGCCAAAATTCAAGTTGTCTAATAAGTGCAATTATGCGCACCATTCTTTTATTTTTGTTTTATGTGTTCTTCCTGAAGTCAATGAAACGTCACCCCCTCGCGTTTTAATCGTGGTCGCATTACAATCGAGTGAATACGATATGCGTCCTTTGAAAAATGAAAACCATATTTATTCGCGTGTGATCTGTGTACTCCTTTCTTTTACAGTGAAGCTGTCATAGCGTGCCCTTTGCTGTCGTTGTTGTAGTAGTAGTCGTCACGCAGGTCACATCACATGCAAGGGGGGAGTTGGGATTAAAGAAATCAACGAAATGAAACATTGATGGTGATGATGCTGCACGTGATCTCGCTGGCCAGGCACATACGGTCTCGAGCTTACAACTTTGTTGTCCAGCAGTTTTTATGGCATTGAACTGGCTTAATTTTTCTGTTCTTCTTATGATCTTGTTGCTTTCAAAATCTTTATCACGTTTTCTGTGTGTTTGAGCGTGTTTTCACCTGCTGTTTTTTGCAGCATAATATCTGACCATGGGCGAGAAGGCAGGTTTCCGTACCTGGACAGGGATGTTGTCAGTTTCCTGAACCGGGTACCCATTTGGATGAAGGTAAGTAGATTAATCATGCCCAGCGCGCCTTATTTCTGTTATGAAAGAGGAAAGGGTACAACTGTTTCGTTCTATCGGTAGCTGCTGACATATAGATTTGGAAAGTGTAGCATCAGAATCCTTTACAGTGCAGACCATTTATAACGTAACCGCTTACAGTGCAGGACCGGCTATAATGCGGTTTTTTCTGACTCCCGTTTACCCTCCCATAGGACTCCATGTATACGCATACCGCTTATTGTGCAGTCCCCCGAGGTGAAAGACCGGTTACAATGCGGTTGCCGGCAACTCCTCGGAGAAGCGAGACGACGCGCTTATCAGCGCAGGTGCGCCAGCCGGGAGAGAGCGGCGACAGCGTTACGGAGGAGGGGACGCGGAAATAATGACCGAGGCGCGAGGAAGAAGGGAGGGTGATTACGGGGGGGGGGGTGCAGCTGCCCTACGCGGGTGCGGGGGTGTGTGGAGGGGAACTGGTTGCGTAGGCGACGGGGAAGCCTTTGCCGCTTTTGATTCGGCCGCCTGTCATGCACGCCCCGCCACGAACAGGCGCCCGCGCGTTCACCGCTGTTTGTCTCTTCGGTTTTCTATCGGGAAAATAGTCGTCGTAGACCGCAGATTTCACGCGTGCGAGTCGATTACCGCGCTAGTGATAAGCTTTGAGACGCGATCAAGCTTTCGCCTTCGACGACCAAGCTTAGAAGACTTTTTCAGGATAGTTGCGGCGGATGTTCTCCCGACCGCGAACCGAAACTTCGTTGATCAGGACGTCTTGAGGGGCTAGTTGATTAATTCTATGCAGGAAAATAATTGCGCACTCTCGAGCTAAACCGAGGGCAGCACGCGTGAAACGATCTCTTCTACGCCCGATCTCCGCGTTTCTTGGGCAAGCGTCTCGCGACGGCATGCCACATTGCAACGCACGCGCTAGGCCTAACGAACGCCAGCTGCCTCGTCGGTGGTGGCCGCGGACTATCAAAGTTGCGGTTTGGTGCCGAGTCAACGGAACATTTCGCACTTGTTACATTTAGACGGGGTGCCTTACATCTTCGACGAAAATGAGGGCCTGTGTGTGTAACACTCGTGTGGCGGTTCGTGGTCGCCACTGTTTTCGAGCATCGCGCACGCGCCCGGAAAATCGAAAAGCGTGCGGCGGAAACTTCAATTGCCGTTTGACGTGTAGTTTCTGTGCATTGTTATCGCGGCGAACTGCGCATAACTGAGGAGATCCGAAAAGTTAGTTGGCGTCTTTCCGTTACGGCGCTCTTTTTTTTTTTTTTTTTTTTTCTTTTTTTTACGCGTTCGTTATGTCGGCACCGCAGGTCCGCGGACGCTAACCGTTCAACATTTTCAAACTTAAGCAGATGCAAACTTACGTCCCAGTCGCATGCCCCGATAGTCGGAATCGCGCGGCTGTCTCTTGGTCATGTTTTGCACACGCGCAGCCTTTCAAAAAATGTTGTTTTGGTTATAGTGCGGTACCGCTTATAGTGCGGATATTCGCGACTCCCGGCGACTTACGTTATAAGCGGTCTATGCTGTATTTCACGTCAGACAAAGGAACAACTACATCATAAGTATATACAGAAGGAGGTCCCGTAGTTACAAACTGTATGTCAATATTATGTCAATAAATAGGCTTGAAGATAAGCTAAAGAAACCGTGCAGTAAGTTACTGAATGACAGATGATTGGCATAATGTAAAAAGACTAGAAGAAACTGGGGTAAGCGATATTTCACGTAAGATTAAGTGGGATAAATAAATTTAGGTATAGGCACCGGGCGGCCGTCGTACGCGCCAGCGGCGCCCCTCCCGAAAAAGCGCCCCTAGCGGCGGCAGCGAAAGCACTGGCATGTGAAGCAGACGACGCGGAGAAGGCTCTGCTACTTTCGGCAACGTATTCAAGTAGTAGCGGCGGCGTCCTTTTTAGACAATCGCAAGCTGTAAGCTGTTTCGTTTGTCGCCCAAGGCAAAGAGAAGCGGCAGCAACAGTGTTTCTTGAACAAAGCACGAAGCATTCGACTGTCGGACATGTGTTCAGATAGCGGGGCCACTCGTCGGGCTCCAGGGAGACTCCCCCGCAGTCGTTTGCGGTCGTGGCAGCATTCAATGGTCGCCAAGTCATCAAGAAAGGATGACACGTGTTCTTTTCATGTCTTCACACCCAGGAGCACCGTCGGAACGTCAGTCGACTAGGCTTCTTTGCGTGGTGCTGTGCTTTTATGCGTTTGCTTTCGTTTGGAGGCGGACCAGAGGCACGATGCCTCCTCCCTTTCAGGACTGCAAATGAGACCGGCCCGATTGGCGAAAGTGTTGTAAAATAAACATCTTTGTATTTTAACTGCCAAACTCACTGCTCCTCACTGTTGGGCTCCTGGCCAGGCGAGTACTGACAGCGCACGTGCACTAATGGCGATGCCAGTTACATTGCGTTGCGGCTTTCAAGGCTTGACCAGCCGGCGTACGCGTTTTCATGCGTTTGCTTTAGAGAAGGGTCACCGCTGTACGAAGCTGGCCACGTGCTTGACATCAAGGAATATAAAAGCGACAACGACTGCAAATTGCTTTGCAAGTGCACCCCGCAGACGAAGTTCAATGCGATAAGCTACGATGTGGAGCTAGATCTAGGTATCCCCATTCCTATTTCTATTTTAAACGCAAAGCATTTCTTGTCTCTATATATAAATGCCTCTATTTCTCTATCTAGCCGCCTACGTCTGGGTGCTCTCGTGGTCGCCTCCTTAAGTTGACATTAACCAAAATTGGCATGGGTGGGTACGAAAATAAGACGAACATGGCTGTCTGGTTGTGATATGGTGGTATGAGTAGCGCGAAAATCTTTCCAGTCACGTGCGGCACATACCGGGCGTATACCACGGGCCGCGGGATGCTGGTATGATGCACAGGTGATTCACAGTGGATCGACCCAGGAACGGCGAGAACAGACATTGATAATTTAAGCGGGTGCATGTCCGAAAAATCCGGCATTAGCCACGTGAACCCGACGTATGCAAAGAATAGAAATCCGGATCCCAGCAGGAGTCGAACCAGGTACTCTGAGCGGATATCAAATATTCTACCACAGAGCCAAGCCATGACTTGAAATTACTTTTGAAAAGATCCTATGCGCAAGAAAAATGTCGGTGCAACCAACGTCAATTGCGGTTGCAGTGCTGGCTATCTAATTTCATGACAAGGTAATAAACATTACTCATGTACTCATGAAACAGACGTTACGTCGGCTTAACGCCAATCTTGGTTTTATTAGGACTTCTTGTTGGGCGAGTTGGTTAACATCAAAGGGGTACATTGTAGCAAACTTAGAAAATAGACACGGGAAAAGAAGTAGGAGGGAGCAGAAAGGTCGGACGTTCCCTCGTACTTGTTTTCTTGTGTCTTTATTTTCTAAGTTTGTGCTACTATGTACCCCTTGATTTCAATGTTGGCTCCGCTTTTATAACCGTCAGATAAACATTACATATGTGCTCCTATGAATCTGCAAGCTCTATTCAAGCGTTGCTCGACCCGGAACAATACTCTGATCAACGCTACGTGTATGATATTCACAGCATCGGCACGAAATGTGAATCGCAACGTAGCGTGCGCTTCGTTTCAATAACACTGACGTCTGTTCTCTAACATGAGCGCTAACATTACGTCAGACCACAAGTTAGCCTTTAAACGTCAGTGTAGTCGGCATGCTTATTAAGCACACTAAGTGCACACAACTCCATCTACAAAAACACGTCGATCCACCTCGTTACGCGTGACTTAAAGCTAAAAAAAAAATGCAGCATAGACTCGCTGATTCGCATAAAATCGGTTCCCACAATACGTGGGATCTGCCGAATTTTTCCTAATACTTTGTTATTCTGTCTATACGTTAACATTGTCCTCTAACATTAAAAAATAGAGTGTACGTCTCTCATTCCCTTCTCGTCTTTACTGGATGCTTCGCCGATTGCACTTGTTCCTCAGTTGTAGTTTTGCACGCCCCCGTTCCTGTTATGTTTTCCATTTATTTTCGATCCTTCGCCGACCCTTAAGATATTGTAATCTTCAGTCTTCGCGCACACGTATATTTCGGCAGCGCACGACACAAGCGACGAGAGCACAATGAAGAGAAACGAACGTCCAGCCCCGCGCCCCCCGCAGCAAGCGCCTGCGCCCTTTTCGGCACTCCCATTCCATTAGTTCCCCGTCGCCACCGAAAGAGGCGCCACCAGTCCCCGCGCCCGGTGCCTATACCATGAAGGGCATTGAGTTGATGACTGGTGAACTGTCAGAGTTGCAGATTTGGTGCAAAGGCGATCAGAATATGGTTGAAAAAACTGGAGAACAGAACACTTGAGCTTTGCCTTCAAGAGTAGGACACAGTGGCGTAATCGGGCCCCGCGAACATTGCCTTTTCAATCCATAACCTGGCTCCGCTTCTCGGTGAACACGCCAACTGTGCCGCAAGGAAAGGAACATCTGTGTGCGTAGCATCGGCCGTTTCCAACTATCCTAGATTGCCTACTGCAAGTACTGTTGCAAGGTGCCCACTAGGCCATAATTGTTTCTTTTGCAAATTCGCTAAGTATCCGTTATGAATATGTTAGGCGACACGCGCACCTACGTAGCTGCGCACTTTGTTGACGCTTTCGCTGCTGTTGATGATAATTAAATATGCCTGAGTGCTTTGTAAAGGTAAATTTTATGTTCCAATAATCTCTGGTTAATGTAGCAGCCTGTCTCTCCTACGGCTGCTTCTACCTAGGACAGACGGGCCGCTGCATTAACCAGAGATTATTGGAACATAAGAGATCGCTAACCGGAGGCTCACCGTCTAATCTTTCTTTACATTGTTGAGAGTGTAAGTGCACGTCAAAATTCGATGCATGTGCAGTTTTCTACCATCATAGGAATGAAGAAATGCGTCTGATGATTGAGGCATGGCATATCGGTAATATCGGTGGTGCATGCGTGAGCCAACTGTCGATTAACTTGCATAAAGATGAAATCAAATGCCTTAACAGTTATCTTTCACGTAGACCCCCCGCATGCGCTGATAAGTTTTCGTGCCATCTTCCTTTTCTGCCGTTGTGCGTCTCTTCAGTTGTTAGTTGGCGTTTGTGGTGTGACTTCTTTCTTCTTTCCGTCTTTGCATGCCCTGCCTTTTTAGAATGAGTACTTACCAACTAGCTCAACTCTATTATTCTGAGATCAGGGTGGTGTGAAGAGACCAAGAAAACTGCAGACACAAGGAAAGGATTTTCCTATCTTTTTAAATTGTGAAGGTTTACTGTGGCATTTAGCCATATGTACATTTGCCCACAAAGAATATTTCCGTGCAATATTTAGCGGCTATTATTGGGATAGCAATTATATGGACACTCAAGGCAAATGATTCCCATCATCGTCTTGTTCCATATAAAGTCTGAATTGATGACATATCTCAGTGCGTCGTATGTTCTGTCTTCGAGCGAAAGCTTGCGAAGGCTGCAGACGGGCATGGCTCGAGGAGAAATAAAACAAAGATGAACCCACACAACCGATTAATTTCTTTCAATTTAGGTCAAAATCATTCCGCTACAGTTAAACAGTACAAATAATGTCCCTTATGCTTTCCTTGTTTTAATTGTCTGCTGGTTTCGTGAGTTACAGCTGCTGACGTTACTCTTCACCAGATGTGACGCCTGTATTGGGTCACCTTCCGAAGCAATTTTATGCACTGGTGGGGCTCTGTGGTGAACACTTGGCTTCCATGCAGAATGCCTATACTCCGTTTCATACATTGGGTGCAACGTTATGGAAGCTAGCGAAACTTCTTTCACTAGATGCGCTCGTACCAAGAAATAGTTCAGTGATTTTACTACCCGTAATGTGTCTTTTCCTTTTGTATTTAGACTGAGTAATATATGCGGATTCTTGGTGCCTGAGAAATAAACAAACCCAATATTTATACAGTTGTCAACAGGTTGTTCGGGATCGCTGATCGTCGCTGTGTTTTCGCATCGTGGCCTCCGCGATTCGTTCCTGCAGCGCAGAGCTGGAGCCCATCGCAAAGGCCACGTTTACAACGACGAAATCCAAGTGCGAGACGTGCGGCGCTGTACATTTTGCCGATCGAACTTTTTGCGTAACTTCCACAGCGTTGCACCTGATGTATGAAACGGAGTATAAGTTAGATTCTGGCTCAAACTCTGTTTTTTTAAGGTCATGCGTGGGATTTCATGCAAGGCCCTGTACCGCACGCCGCATTTTTTTTCATTTCCTGCGTCTGATGAGGCACTTAATGCTTTCCCCTTAATGAAAAGGGTGAATAAAAACATATGGCAGATCCACTAGTACTGTGAACCCTCTGTAAGTGCGTCGCACGGGCACCCAGCGATTTATGTTTGTAGAACTCCCACTGCTCTGTTTACCAAAGCGTCAATGACACCCGTATATGAGGTAAGCATGTAGGGTTTCCCTGGCATGATTAAAATCTTGTTGGGCAGATTCACAAACTCAGTGTGCAACATGTGCCCTACTTTTCGCTGCGCTTTATCAATTTTCTGTTTGTTACAGCATTTGAGATATGTGTCGTCTGCAGCGAGTTTCATCGGGTTGTTTCCCCCTTCATATGTACTAGTTACGTAGCAACGCAGTACCCGCGCTGGCGCAGCGCTGACGCAGAGGTGGTGCAGGGTGAGGGGCATTTGCTCGTTTGGCGAGGAGTCAGCCCCATGTTTCTCAAATGTTTTAGTGATTTTAAGTTAATTAATGTAATGTAATTACTTTTTGGCTACTTCTGCTAATTATATTATTTTAGACCTTGTTCGTTCATTTTAACCCATGTTTGAGCATCGGTAGCCTTGTTATGGTCTGTAGTGAGTGCTTTACTCTGAGCGTGATCACACCACATAAGATCGATGGACAAGCCGGGCCCCTAAAGAGCTTCGCACTTAAAAATGGGTGAATACGATTGGCAATATCCTTCCTGTGCTGTGGCATGGTGTTGTGGTTTGGAGTGGAATGCCACACCACAATGCTCCTTTCCTCCCTGACCTTGTGCCGCAGCACACAGTGAACCTCAGCGGCATCAGGTCTGTGGTGGTTGCGCATTCAGTAAGCCATACTATTGTTCTAAAGAAAATTATAGGCTTCTGTTTGCCAAATGCTATATTAATGTTGTGGCAATGTTGCGTGTGTTGTGTGGCACAACAAACAATGTTGTGGCAATGACGAAACAATGTTGGCACAACGTAGCACAGTGTTGTGTTGCCATAATGTTGCGTTGCTTCAATGTTATGGCAACAATGTGTGCTACTAGTGAATAGGTCGGCGGACTCACTCGATTCCCTCAGACTCAGACTCACGGCTCGATCTGAATCATGAGTCTGAGTCTGGGTGAGTAATGTTTTGATGAGATTGGGTCCGAGTGAGTCCGGTTGAAGAAAATTTTTGTGAGTGTGAGTCCGAGTGAGTTCGACTCAGGAAAATTTTGGTGAATCTGAGTACGAGTGAGCCCTAAGCGCAAGATATATTTCATGAGTGAGTCTGAGTGAGCTCCACAAATTTTGCCGACCTATGTACTAGTGTGACTGAGCTAAGCATTTTTTCTCTCGATATGCTTATCTGCTTTACTGGAGTCAATAAAATGCACAGTGCATTTAACAAAGTGGCCTATATAATGAACTTTATCGCAGTCTCATGCGCTTTGTTGCGCAGGTGTTTTACTGTTTGGGATAATTTTGACAGCAGTAAATATGTACCACTGCCAAGACGACCACGTTGTTTTGCTTTCAGGTGAACCCTCACCTGCCTCGAGGAATCGGGGACAAAATGCTGCTGCGTGTGCTAGCCGCGTCCCTGCACCTCGATGAGGCTGCCTGTCGGCCTAAACGGGCCATGCAGTTTGGAACGCGTGTGGTGCATGCCGAAGAAGATCGCGCCAAAGGCGGTGACATTTGCCAGAAACTCATGGACGTAAGTGTCTGATAACTGGCGCTCTCCTTCCTTCGTATTATAAAAAATTACACTTTTGAATTGTCTGTAAACGTACAGTTGAACCTTGATATAACAAAGTGGATGTAGTCATCAGTTTACCTTGTTGCATGGAAACTGTTGTATTGAAATTCAACGTTTTATGCCAAGTGTATAGTCACCGCAGGATTTTTTTTACACAGAATGTGCCATAAAAATGTGCGAATGAATAGGCAATAAAAAAGTTAATTTCATTTGCATAAAAGAAACTAACTTGGTTGTCCATGAGGTATGGCGATGACAACTTGATGCCCTGCTCATGAAGTCCTTTTCACAGCGAGCGTTCGTCACATGTAAAGCTGTGAGAAACACCTGTTCGACGTACTAGTAATCGGTGTGACACCACTTTCACGCGGGTAAACTTTTCTGCTATTTGAGCGCCAGAGATATCATGTACAACTTTTCAACAACGAAAGACGCTTGCTATATGTGTTTATGTCAGTGTATATTATACTGTTACCCCAATGTTCAAAAATGTGGTTTCACTTGAAGCCACGACTTGGCTTGAAGACCTGAAGTTTTCATGACACCTGCCTGTCACTAATGTGCTGAAGGAAATACAGTGAGTGTCTTGGGCACGTTAGTTGAATTTCTAGGCATGGGCGAATATGTGAGCGCTTCAGATATCCTAAAAATGTTATGCCATTCAAGTTCGCTTTGACACTAATTTGAAATTTCTGAAATCTTGAGGTATTATTCGAAACAAGTGAATAGATTTAGTACTACATTTTACCATATGTAACACCACTGGAAAGGTGGTTTCACTGCAGTGTGGCGCTGCTACACCGTGAAACCACCTATCTAGGGGATATTACTGCCGCGAGGTTGCGATACAAAGTTACATGTACAAGTTAACTGCACCTCGATTAACTTTTTTAAAAGTTTTAAAGCGTGTTATGCGGGCTTATATGCGTAAAGTGTAGCAAGTTTTAAAATATAATGTATTTTACTGCCTGTAACCTGCAGCCTCCTGCTATTCAAATCCTGCTACTATTCAAAGTTGCTTCCACTTTGCTTCTAACTATAAAAGTGACATTTGTGAAAGCCTACTTTCTAATTCCTAAAAATATTGCACTAGTAAGTTGGGTCATGATGATAATGCTCATTTTCTTTTATATGTAATCTATACTATTAGAACTACAGTTCAAACCTTGATTTAATGAAGTGATGATTGTGCTGAAATTGTATCGTTAAATTGGGAATTTCCTAAAATCGAGAAAGCTATTTTTCGGTCTTTTGGAAATATAAAACTGTAATGTAGTGATGTGCAAAAGCTACTGTGGAATGGAACTGTTCTTGCTACCAAACCATGTCTGCGCATGTGAAAACTCCACGGGGTCATCCTGAGGGCATCCCGAGAGCGTTCTACTCATGGAGCCTCTCATGTCGCCTAGACATAGCGGCTGCTGTCTGCTCAATGCAGGCCCGGTAGATGGTCACATGATGCTATGACAGGTTACCGATATGGGAAGACATAGAGAAAGAATCCAGTGATTGTGTGAGATAGGCAAGTGACAAAGCGGTGAAGACACAATCAGCGCTATTTGTTGCATAAACCATGAAATAACGAAACCAACCGCCGCCCCTAGCACCAGCTGGTAAGTACTAAGAGCGCTGCCAACTACCTGAGTCCTGATGTTACGTGGATGGGTGCGTCAGGAGCCCCGTCAGACTGAAGCTAAGCGCTGAGACTAGAGCGCCGATATGTGTTAATGCGGTGGAGTTAGAGCTCACGCTTGAAGAAAACCCGTCTCTGTCAAAATTAGAAGGAAATCACCGCTGTAATTCGGGTTGACGACAACACTGTGCCCTTATGAGTATTCGTCAAGAAACATAAATTCCTTCATTAGATCGGGAATATCATTAAATCGGGTTTCCTTAGGTCAAGTTCTAACTGTATTTAGTTCGAAATTATTTGACCAAATTATAGTTCACTTCAATTATGCTTCAAACTTTAAATTTAATAGTATTCCCGCATCTCTATTTGTGTTGGGTGTTACTTTATCCGGACTTGACCAGGTCAAGTCGCAGCATCAGGTGAAGGCCAATGTGTAAATATGGAGGTTGGTATAGCTACAGCAAGAAAGGTTTGGCCCCTGTCTCATAAGTGCGTCTCGGCTTCATGGTAAGGCTTCATTGCGACGCCCAACAGGTGTGCACCTGAGGAGGCCCAGTGAGTGTCTCAGGCATGTCCTTGTCAGGTGTTTCAGGCCAGGTTTGACCTAGCCAAGTTATGGCCACAGTGGAAGAGCAGGAAAAGGTGGCCGAAGGAATGCCGTTTGCACGTCCTTGAACCTCTCAAGGTTGCTCGTGGCCGTCACTAGGTAGTGGCACATGTTTATGGGACCCAGAGACGCACATCGCAAGCTTTCGCTGTGCTGTAAAAGGCCAGTTATTGCAGCTATTGTTCTAGCTTTAAGACATTGTTTTTAATAGCTTGTAGTGGCTGTCTGCTGGCTTCACCCACAAAAATATGTGTACCAGGCTCTATGGAAGCTTAAAATTTTCTAATCGGCACACGTAATCTTGACAAGTTCGACACATAGCACCGATCACAGGGGATGCGTGTGTCTTTTTTTTTTTTTAATTTTATTTCGGACGTGATAAATTTGGCAATGATGCATTGGTCACATAGTTCACAGAACCAATGTGTATCCAGCAATATAGAGATGAAACGATCAAATGAACAACATATAAACAATGCGTCTGGAGTGATGCTGCAAGCGTAAATCTGCATGAAAAGTTCGTTCTAAGCAACGGTAACTATTCAGCGTTATTCAAGACCTCTCGGGGTGTATGGCATCGCACCACGAAGCTCTTTGTCAAGTCAGAGTTGTAAAAATACAGTTTGAATGCCCATGATGCCCACTGGCTATGTACTTTTGAGCGTGACTAAGCAGAAAAATGGGCCCGGAGTACTCCTGCTGCCACCTTACTCAAAGCGGCGCTGTTTGGCCACCTGTCCTATTCTACCACCATGGTTATGGCCTCCACTTTAGCCACACTTGTGAATACAGGGTCTAGCATAATTTTGCACTGGGTTCCAAGTAATGTTTCATTCTAGCCTTTTAGGGCAGGCAACCGCACAAGAATGGCATGATAGATAACAAACACAGGCTCTGTCTTCTTAGTATATCATGCTGTCCTTGCATTGTTTGCTGCTCCAAAAAGCTCTAATGGAATACTAATGACATGCCCAAACTAATGTCATTTAATGTGTTTGTTTTTGAACTTATTCAGATGGAGTTGGGATCTGTTCCTGAGAGTGAAAAAGCCTACTGGAAAATGTGGTACGTGTCTTTCTCCAGATTCTTTTTTTGCCTGTTACAATTTTATTGCGTATAAAAAAAAATGCAGGAGGTTTGTGTCGAATTGATGCTGCATTTTCATGTAACAATATTGATTACAAAAGAAATAGGATATCTGAGAGCGTGGTGCCTCTGACAGGTCAGCAGCGAGATCTCCCGATTAAGACAACCTGTTGCTGGTTTACTATGCTGACGTGTGACAAGTGAATGCCACTAAATTAGCTTGTTAATTGAGTGCCAATTAAACTAGTTCTGTTAGCTGTCTTGTTTATGACATCGTTATTTTTGTACTCGTTCTTGTACTCTTATGTATTTTACTTTGCACGGCCTCCACATGTACAAAGTGTATCTGTGGCTGTTTTCTCTAATTGTATTTTTTGTTTAATACATTGAAGTATTCCTTTGTTCTTTTAACCTCTGCAATTATTGTTAGGTATTATTCTAATGTGTTCATGAAGTTATGTGCGTGCTTTCAGCCATTTCCTCCTGTATGATATGTATGTATTCATTATGGACGATCATTTATTTTGGGATGCCCTCCTTACCCAATGCCTCTGACAAGGCCTGTCAGAGGACTTTTTAAATAAAATAAAAATAAATTACAAGCACATTTCGCACTGCCTGCAGTACTAGGCCATGCAAGCGGTTTGATCGCATGGGATCGTGCTAGCACGTCGGCTGCGGATAAGGCAAGGGAAGCCACCAGCCATGAAATGTGTTCACATCTACATTGTGCCATTCCAGCATGCTCATGCCAACTACGCGTCATTTTTGCTACCATGATTGTCATTTCTGGAGCCAAAATATATGTATCTAAATTGGGCTTTGAGAAAGCAAATATTTTGCTTCAGTCAAGCTGGTGTATGTATATATTCTCAATTGTTCCATTTTTCAGCTTTCCTAAAGCGGCTGAATACTTGCTCGAATAGAACAATGGCAACCAGGTTTTAGATGTACATAAAACTCATCTATTAATGCATCGAATCCGTGTCTGTCACACCAAAGGTCAAATATACTGAACAGATAACCATCTGCAGTAGCATTTTGCAAGTCAAGTCAATCAAGTGTAGGAGCAATGTTTCAGTGCAGATATTTAATTGATTTTGTGCCTATTTTTTGTCTTGCTTTTTGTGCAGAGCACTTCCTTGAAGCTGCAACTCACATCTTAATATCATCACGGGCACCTTGCTGTGATAACTGACGTGTCATCATCTGCATCCGACAATGTTGAGGAGCTTCTCCTCTTGTAAATTTTATACATGGAAGATTTAAATAAATGTATATATGTATAATTTTATACATATAGTTGTACATGACGACTTGTCTGTCTAACCTTGTTTGCAGAGTTGCCATAATAAGTGGATTTGGGCTTCTTTCTTCACAGAGTTAATTTGTAGAATAGTATTCCAGTTCCTTGCCACATTTTTTGGGCTTACTCACATTGTTTGTGCCAACGTGGTTATTTTGTGGTTGTCACATTCTTTCATAGCACGCTTGTCGATGCCTTTGTGTAGCCGACTGTTTAAATCAAAGCGTACGTTGGGGGAGTCAACAAGCAACGTCATTCATGCACTGGCAAACATGCATTGAACAGAGTGAAAAATACCCTGGAGACTGCATTAAAAAGTAAATATATACTTTCATTCATAGTTGCACACATTTTCTTACATATTTTCGCTGTACAAAATAATTAAGGTTATTTCTTTACCTTCCTTTCATTAGAAGCAATTGGTTGTAGCGCAAACTTGGACACAAGGACAAAAAAAAAATGAGAAGACACACACACAGCGCTAATAACGTTTATTTTTCCAGACCCAATCACGCTATATACACCACAAACGCTGCAGTTAACAAAGATCGCATGGTGGTAACAAGAGACGTGCACGAGAGAGCCACCTATGAAACAGCATCATAATGAGCGACAACCACACAGTAATGTATCGTCAGCATTTTCACAGGAAACCTAACTCTTTAGCCGACAGTGATACTGATGGCTTGCTAATGCAGCCATCACTAGAGGCCGGATTTCTAGGCACTAAAAAAGCGCATTTTAGGCGCCATAAATAGGCAGGTGAAACACCGTTTTAGGCCTCCTATAGTATCGTAAATATAGGCACAATAAATTTTTACGTAAATTCAAATAATTACAAACGAAGACGTGTGCGACCTGTATCTATGACAGGAAGCAAAAAATGAAGGCACAAAAAAGGAAGCTCAAAGGCGCCAACGGTTGAACATAGCCATGCATTTCCCGCACGGTTCGCACAACACGGTCTTTCCTCTTATTGTCTATGGTGAGTCAAGTGTCCACCGTCGAATCAACAAACTTCTGGGTCTCTTTCTATCAGTTGTGACTGAGAAGGGCAGTACAGGAGCAGATAGCCAGACCACTAAAAGCCCAGAAGAGAGGGAGGCCCCTTATTAGCTGGGTCTAATTGCGTAGAGTCAATTTCTCTCCTGTCGGTGAACATCTTAACAGGGCCCTCAACAGGTTTGAGCATTTCGAGGTGGCAAGTGTAATGCATGCACTGAGCGCTCACAAGCACGTCTGCCAAAATTTGCAATGCTACACATCACGAAAAGATATGAAATTTCAAAATGAATGGCGCTTGTCCTCCTCCTCGCGGGGGCGCCCCAAGATGGAGGGGGTGACGTACAACAAGGAATGGTCCTGCTCTTACGTCGCTCCTTTACGTAGACACTGGTGCTCGGACGTCGCTCACCGTGCACTTTTGATCCGGTCCTGGTTAAATGCTGGCTCTATCCAGAAAACCAGACGAGAAATGTCCCGTTTCCTGGCTATATCCAGCACTTTAAGCGGGACTTGATTGAGAGCGTAGTACGTGACATTGCGAGAATTGAATATTCGAGGCGACATGTGTAATTTGTGTAATCTGCTGAGTGCCACGCTTCGCCTCCGCACTGGCTATACTTGGACAGCGGCGCGCCTGTACGCCAAGGGACGCTCCCCCTCACCGGCCTGTGCATGCTGCAGTGACCCCAAGACCCTTGAGCACCTTCTCTGTGCTTGCCCAGCAATGGTGCAGGAACGCTTCAGGCTCACCTCTGCCTACAGGCAACAGGGCCTCCCTGCTACGACCACCAGCGACCTCCTGTTCCCTTCGTTTCCCTAACTCCGTGCTCTCCACAGCCTCTTGGAGTTTGTGGAGGCGACAGGAATCACCACCTACCATTGAGCGCGGCAACTTGTTGGACCCTCTCATCACCATCGGCCTCCCCCATGATTGAGTGAGATCCCAGCGGTTTATTTATTTATTTTTCTTTCTCTCTTCTTCTATCCACCTTTATTTCCCACTTCCCCTTCCCCTGCGCCGAGCTCCCTATTGGGCTGCAGAATCTAGAATCATTTCCTAAATAAACACTACTACTACTACTACTACTAATCTGTTGTTGACCAGATGAATGAAAGCTGGCAGAAATAATAAAGCATGCAAACGGAATGTTAGCGCGTTTGTATTTTTATTTTTGATTTCCAATCGCAGCGAGATGCTCTACACTAATCGGCCTCCGTTTCGCATGCGTTCGTTTTCTCGCTGTTACCGCGACGTGCCGGCGCCAGCCCTGAGAATACTTTTCGTGTTTTTGGTTCATCGTCTCTGACAGCAGTTTCAGCGGTGCGATTCTGTGTATCGGGGTAAGGATACATGATAGTGCCAGCCCCTCTAAAGCGTACGTGCACTGAGGGATCCATCCCGCAGAAACAGGCAATACACTACCGAGAACGCCGAAACGATAAACACTGATGGCCTATGTGCACGAGCAGGCTTGGGCACGTCATACGCCCGTGACCTTGCGTACGCATGACGTGTTGATGCGTATGCGTCATGTGATCTTCCGACTCGAATACCGAAGAGGGCAGGGAAGGAATTGGGCTTGCGATGACTACACGGGCCGAGTGGCAAGGGTTTCAAGCTTGCCTCCTCACATCATGGTTTCGTGGCTTGTAATGAACCAATTTGAAAAATTATCATGGTACAACGCTCTTCATTGGGCACGCAACAACTTCCACTGTCTAACTACAATTTTTTATTTGACCTGGGGAGGGGCCCTTTAAGAAGTAAATTACAAGCAAAACAAAAGCCACGTGCACATCTCATTTTTCTTTCTTTTGATCCACACTCTCCTTTCCCCTGACGGCTCTCCACGGTTTCGCATTCGTTCTCCACGTTCCTGAGGCTACACAGAGGGACCTCCTGTTCCCTTGCTTTTAATGTGCCTCAATGCTTGCGCCCCCCTTAAGCGCACATCAAGGCAACCTACTTCCCACCACGACACCCAGGTCTTCAGGGCGGTTCTTCAATTCCATCGGGACACTGGACAACAGAAGCCGCTCGCCGCGTCCTCAGCCATGGACACCACTCTCCTATCCTTCTCCCATCTCTACTTCTCTCTCTCCATTCCCCTGCAGACACTGAGAATTGCTCCCATTTAGGGCTGCAGAAATAGCGCCCTTTCCTCTCCTCAACCTCTTGTCCTCCTCCTCCTCCAACTACTCGCGCCATGTCAGTGCTGTGGTGTATGGTGGTCACCGCGTCCCATTTCACTGCTGCTAGCGGTTGTTTTTCGGAAGTTGGTTGAACTAAAGGACTTGGTTGAATATTATACTTTGGAAAGGTCAATATTGCCCTGTGTCATGAATAATGGTCTCAAACCGCACTCGAAAATGAAATTTGAGCTTAAATAGCGTTCATATAGGCACCTATTTTAAAGGGGCCCTGCAACACTTTTTGAGCATGGTCAGAAACCGCTGCCGATCGGTAGTCGAGGCTCCCGAGAACACGCGAGCCAAATATTATAGTGCAGCACGCGGCCTGGAATTCACAATAAATTCTCAAAGTCAGCTAAAAATTGCTTTCTCTTCTCTCGACAAATGACGTTGCAAGCTCAAAAATCACTCGTCACCGCCATTGTAACAGCCATTGGCTGATTTGAGCATGGCGCTCGTCGAATTACTAAAGCCGCCGCGGGAGGCCGCGACTTGTCCACGCGTGCGCGCGATTGCACTGCAAAGCGGCATGTATTCGAAAAAAAAAAAAAGGAAAAAGTGCTCGAGGTCACGAGGCGCGCGTGACGTATTTTCTTCCCCCGTGCCATCCCTCCCTGCTTAGCTTCCAGCGCTTTCGTTGGGACGCAGAGAAGAGAGAATTCAATTGCAGTGTGCGACAAATCTTTGTAACTCTGCTTGTACTGGACAGTTCTAAAAATTTTTGCGGCAGTGAATTTGTGAGGCAATAAGCTCCTTTAGTGAATCCATTCCATGGCTACTTAGAAAAGTGTTGCACGGCCCCTTTAAATATAGGCATTTATAGGCACTTATAGGCATTTAGGCTCTAATGCCAAAAATAGGCATTTATAGGCACTATAAAAACGCTATAAAAGCCCTTCTTAATCTCTAATTCATGCTCATATATCGAAAGTGGACATGATAGGATCGCAAGGAACAAAATAGGCATTTGCCTTAAAATCCAGTCTCTAGTCATCACCAAGAGCGATATGTTCAGCGTGTACGATGAGGGAGGTGATCTCGTCTTTATGATGACCCAAAATGATAGTCCTGTGTAAGTTTGGTGGACAACCACACACTGAGTGTGAAGGGCAAAGGAAGCCGTCAGGTGGCAGTTTCTTAGTCTTCTTGTCGTGCTCTCATAAGTGCACGTTTACATACCTTCTCCAATGTAGTACGTATTTCCCACTAGACAGTGGGATGCAATAGATGATGAATGCCTTGTATTTTATGTACTTATGCTTGATTCCACTCTGTTTTTTTCTGTTGTAGAATGGATCCTTTTCACCCTAACCATTCTAAACCTGTCAAGAGAGACATTAGTATGTGCTTCAATAATGCACTAAAGAAGTCTTGCACTCACCTGATGATTTATAATTTTACACAGCAGATATCACGCCTAAAGGAAGTCGTCTATCCAGATCACGTATTGGTCTCAGTAGCAGAAAAACATCTCAAGAATATTCATGCACAGTCGGCGAATCTGACCCTCAAGACAGCGCTACTCCAGACTACCGAAACACACCCGTGATCTGCTTGCAAGAATTCTAAAAAAACGTCTTGCTAGATGTTTTCAAGAACTTTTTAGACATTTATTTTCCCATTCAAACCAGCTTGTTGAGGTTTTACCCTAGTCAATCTGTTGCGTCATCACAACGTTTTACAATCACATTTTAATTAAGTTCACCTGATAACTGAAGGAACACCTGCATAATATGGCGCAGGTTAATTTCTGGAGCTTCTCTAGCCAGCAGAATTGACCATTCAAAAAAGGCAGTTCAGGGGGGACATGGAAGCTTGAAGAGATGAGAAATTCTTGGACACGAGTTATCGCTAGAGCCATTTCGACAAGCGGACTTGTCAATTCACAGCTTTGAAGAAGGCACTGACTCAAAGGACACACCGAGTCCAAGAATTTCTCATCTCTTCAAGTTTCAATCTTCCCCTGAACTTCTGCCTTTTTTGAATTATCAATTCTGCTGGCAAGAGAAGCTCCAAGAATTAATCTGTTCGCATATTATGCAGGCATCCCTTTACTCATCACTCTTCACAGTGAACAGCTAAAACGTGACTGCAAAACGCTGCCACGATACAACGTATTGACTAACATGTTGCTGGAGCCAACGTTTTGACAAACCAACTTGTCTTCAATTTCCAGCCTTGAAGAAAAGTCCGCTGGTCTAAACTGGTGTTCTGACCAAAGAATTAGTTAATTCACTTTATTCAGACATGGCATTGGCTTAATCCATTGTGCTCAAGACAACGTAAGCATTTTAATGTCAGCTCATTTTCATAAGTTATATTGTATGGAATGCGTTATACCGCGATTCCAGAAGTAAATACGAAATTTCAACAAAGGCTGTTGGTCATGAATGACTGAATGAATAAACTTTATTTAAAGTCCAGCAGTTTCCTTCGGGTGAGGCAGGGGGGAAGAGGGGATTGACTCCTCTTCCGTCCCACTCTCCATCAATGATGATGGCGGTGTCTCAGGTGACGGCTCAAAGTCCTTGGACCCGGGTGGCATCTTCGGCTTGCCGGACGGCCCAAAGCTGGTCGGAAAGCTTGTTGCTGTTGTTGTTGTTCACTTGATATAGGCTGGAGCAATGGAATTGATGACTTTGTCCAAGAACCTGCGAGCAAAAAGGCACAGTAAAGTATAAGATGTCACCATCAAGCAGACACGTACGTGCCTGTGCAACAAAAATCGGAAGGCTGGCTTGGCAAACACACAAGCACAGCAACAATACTTTGCTAAATCATTGAACATTGGTAAACGAACGCCCAATGACGTCACTCCCACATGATGAAGTGCGCTTCTAACCACAAAAATAGCGGTTGTGCGCCGCTCCAACCCGAAACCCATGTGGTTTTGCCTTTGAAGTAAACTTATACCAGCTTTGTTTTTGACGTTGGCACTCACACAACGATATCGGTGCATGCGTTGTGCATGCACCGATATCGGTGCATGCACAACGAAAACTACGTGCTTAATTTGTGTCACTGGGTCCATTTAACTTTATTGCGTTAAAACACTTGACAGTGCTGATGTGCCAGAGCAACATTTATCAGTAGACATTTATATTGGGATGAAACTATGAAAGAAATGGCATAGTAGTGCTCACCTGGCCATGAAGAATGCGACCCAAGGAAACCTCAGGTCAGGGGCGTCAACAAACACATTTTGGACGTAAACATTTGGTGAACAGCTATGCTGTAAGAAAGAAAAGAAAAAAAACTGCGTTACAGCAGAAATAGACTTCCAGCCACTGTCAAGGCTGAACACTTGGCCAAGTGTTCAGAACACTTGACAGTGTCCCTTTAATGTTATTGCGTTGAAACACTTGACAGCACTGATGTGCCACAGCAACATTTATCAGGAGACATTTATATTGGGATGAAACTGTGAAAGAAATGGCATAGTAGTGCTCACCTGGCCACGAAGAATGCGACCCAAGGAAACCTCAGGTCAGGGGCGTCAACAAACACATTTTGGACGTAAACATTTGGTGAACAGCTATGCTGTAAGAAAGAAAAGAAAAAAAACTGCGTTACAGCGGAAATAGACTTCCAGCCACTGTCAAGGCTGAACACTTGGCCAAGTGTTCAGAACACTTGACAGTGTCCCTTTAATGTTATTGCGTTGAAACACTTGACAGCACTGATGTGCCACAGCAACATTTATCAGGAGACATTTATATTGGGATGAAACTGTGAAAGAAATGGCATAGTAGTGCTCACCTGGCCACGAAGAATGC